>VZTZ01003476.1:0-111345 GCA_013400955.1 Drymodes brunneopygia | reverse complement strand
CCCCGCGAAGTTGCGCGCGGTTGGGAAAGCGGGAGTGCCGCGCCCGTCCCGCCCCAGCTGTGTCCCCGGCCCCACGCGGAGCTCTGGCATGGAGGAGGTGGTGCCGCATGTGGCTGCACTTGTCCGGAGGAAACTCCTGCTCTTGGATCTGGCGGAAAGGCAGGATAGGAAACCCGAGTCGAGAGGGTGCGAGTGGGAAAGGTGTGGGAAGGCGATCAGCAGCAGCAGCATCCCAGGCCGCCGGTCTCGGATGGGGGTCCCACCCGCGACCGACGGAGCCCAGGTGCGAATCCCAGAGGCTGCGCTGGGCTCTGGCCGGTGTCACCCGCCGTCTTGGGCAGGCTCTCTGCGGGCGGGCGCGGGAGTTGAGTCCCGCTCGGAGCCACCATCGAGTGCGGCTGCCTCGAGGGCCCGCGGGGACCCGCGGCCGAGGCCGGCAGAAAGTACCAGGACCTGTGGGGACGGATGGGTGTTCGCTATCACAAAGCTGCGTAGATGAGGGGGCAAAGTGCTTAAGTGAAGTGTATGGCTAGATTTTCCTATGGCCCGTTTTATCCTTCGCCTCAGTTTTCTGGATTCTGATGTAAAATGATAGTTGGAGATCAACATACGTTTCCATTACATAGGTGCTTATTTTACAGACTAGATCAATCCTGTATTTTAGAAGGTGGAAGTGCCTTTAGTTATTGATACGATATTACGTTATTTTGCACAACAGTGATGTTTTATAGATCAGCATTTACAGATCTACAGTTCTTTATGTCATTATGAACAGAAAAACCACTTTGCCTTCTGAATAAAACACCAGAGAAACTGTAGCCTGAATTTGCCATTTCTAACACACTTCGAAGACTTGTATGCTGTCGTATTGTGTTGTTGTCCGGTGATTTCTGCAGACAGTAGCATACTTGTTTTTCTAGTAACCTCCTGCATGTAGCAGAAAAAGTTTGCCTGTTCTCAGTTTGTCTTGTAACTTTTCAGAATAGAACACCAGTAGTTCCTAAGCTCGTAAATACATTTCATTAAAGCTACAACAGTATCTCTTAGGTGGCTTTGCTGTGTTTGAACCTTTGGAATGTAATAAACAAGAGTTGTGTTTGGGGTTTTTTTTAGTATTCATATGTGATGTCAAATGTCACACAAGTAGATTGTAAGTTTTTTCTCATCCACACCTTGTCGTTTGGGTTTGATTTTTTTTCCTCTTAAATATATATTTACTGAAATACACAAAAAATGTTTTACAATTCTGTATTTGATAAATGACCTTTTCAGAACCCTAGCTGCTTTTTAAAACTGCAGTAATGGAAAATGCAATTGGTTTTACATTTTGTTTTAGTAATATTGAAGTTCTTCCTTGCATCTGAGGCTCCTTTCTTGCGCTTTTAACCCTGTTTACCGTCCCACACCCCCAAAACCATTTCTATAATTTTAAATTCTTCTCTTTTTTTTTCTTTAATTCTCTAACTTTTGGCAAAGAGATACTAAGATGCAAATAGAAGGATATTTTTGTCCTTTTTGCTTTGGATGAACTCCATGCCTTGCCAAAGTTAGTGGCAATATTCCCACTGATTGAACAGGTAAAGTTTCAACCCTTGTCTTATAGACAAAGATTCCAAATGGCTTTTGCAAAGCTGGGCAGGTATTCTCAGAATCTAGAGTAAATGAAGTGATACGGAAAGTAACATCACAGCATACCAAACCTTCCACTGGCTGAAAAGAGACAACAAACGCATGAAGTGAGGAAGAAGACTAGACTGAATTTTTTTTTTTCAGTGACTTCACTAATTTCCTTTTTTTCACTGACTTTTTTCAGAGAGGATACTGCATTCAGGACCTAAGTGGCTTGTGTTCTTGTCCCCATACCTAGACAAAACAGGCTATTGAAGAAAAATGTATTATTTCACAGATAGAAATTGTTGGGCTCATAGAATCCAATCTGTCTCCTACTGAAACCAGTGGAATGGTCTTCATAAAGCTGTTGTGTGCACTGGTCATCCATGAACATATGTATCACTGTTTCATGTTTCATAGCTCTAGTAGGTTTCTCCTACAGATAACTTCACTTAAATGTAACTTCGGACTAGAATCCAATAAAGTGAGAACAGCTTTCCTAAAGAGGATAAAGTGACACAACTCTAAATTCTCTTATAGGGAAAATTTTTTAGAACAGTAAATACTGTTCTATATCTTGAAAAAAAACACTTGGAAATTAAGGCCCTAAGGTCACTGTCCTTTAACATGTATGAACTTACCTGTTTGTCCTTTATAGAGCACTGCCCATCTTATTTTTCTTTGCTAGAGTAGGTGAGAACATCACATCATATTTACCTTCACAACAGTGTGACATGGCGATTACTATTCCCATGTAACAGATTAGGAATCTGACGTTATAAGGTACAGAAATTAGAATGTTCAAAGCCAAGACTGGCACCTTAAAGGCCGGTTTGTTCTGTTTAAATTGATAAAAAGAATATGGAATAAATCAGTATCCTTTATACATCACTCAAGATCACAGGTAATGTGTATGTTACACAGTACACGCTACTAAGAAATCTCAGGCATTAGTTACTTTATCAAGCTACCTCTAAAAAGAAAGGAAAAATAAAACTTTTCTAAGTTTGTTAAACAAGTAGCATTATCTAGCAAGATGTACAGTAGTGATGTCAGCTCCTTGTCCTTATGCAGTTACTAAATTAAAGTGAGATTTATTAAAAAGAATTTACAACATTATTTTTGGTGCTTTTAGGGTCTTTTATTTCTAAAAAAAAAAAAAAATGTAGTGACAGACCAACAGAAGGTGCTCTAGTTTGGTATTTGACTCCCAACCTCAAAGATTTCCTTTTAAAAAAAATTGTTATTATTTCAAAGTATCACAAACTGTTTATCTGTTAGAGTGGTGACAGATTTAGTAGATTTCAATCAGAAAGGAGAAAACAGGATGAAAAATCCCCCGATATGTTTTTATATTTACTTGCCACTGCTAATGCATGAACCAGTTAAAATTAAAAAAATAACTCACCTAAAGTAAAACATTTTGGAATTACTGATTTTTTCAGAGCTAGTTCTTGCTATTCCATATACTGTTTCAAAAACACTATGTAAAATTGCCCAAACAGCAAACATAATGGTGCAAAGAGACTTCTTTGTTTTTAGGATTAGATTATCCCTTTCAGTCATACAATTTTTTTAAAATCAAGCCTTTAAAATACCTGCTCATTTTATCATACTCAAATACGCATGAATCACAATTTCAAATATTTATATTTAGAAGGAGGCATGTACTCTGTAGGGAGGTGAGTTATAACAAGATACAAGAGTCCTCAGTCACAGGCGGTTAAACATCTATATCTGATTATTATTCTTGGGAGCATAGTACTGCTATCATTCAACCATTAATTTTATTTCCCAGTGTTTATGATGTTATCCTATCTGGAGATCAGTGTTTGCACAGACTCTAGCTATTCATTTCACTTGTAAAAATGTTCCCCTTTATGTGTTAGTTTCATTTGAAGTATGGAAGTCTCTAATTTGTGGATATTTTTCAGCATCTGCGGAGAAATTAGAATTTAAGAGCTGAAGCAGCATGAAAAGGAGGAATGTTTCTAACTGGAGCGTGTTGCATTTGCAGCAATCTCTGTCCTCTGCAGCTCAAGTTTTGTGCACTCTGAGGCTGGAATGGCTGGGTACAGGCAGGAGGACCCTTACAGCCCTCTCTCGCTCTCTCAAGCTGGCCAAAAGCCTCTGCTGCTGTGATTTTTTACACAGCCAAGTTTTGCTGCAGAGTCTGCCTTAGGTTTCTCAAGAATGCTAATAAGAAACTGGAAATATTCCCCAATAGGGTGCTGGGCTACTGTGAAATAGTTTGGAGAGATGTTTCTGTTACTGTGATCCAGACTCAGCTATAGGAAGCAAACGTTGCTGGGAAGAGAAAGACTGAAGATACACTGTTTCAACTATTCTGTCCTCTGTCTCACAATCTTACTTTCTTGACCGTTGAAACTCTCTCTCTTGCTTACTGTTTCAGCATGTTCACTGCCTTTCCTTTCCTCAAGTCCTAAAAGAAAAGTTTGTTACCTGTATTCTCTTAAATACACAGTCTAGAGGGAGGTAGCGTGAAAAATACTGAACAGCTGGAAAACAGGAGAAGCCACAGGATTCACTTCAGACCAAACTGGATCTAAAAATATTGTGGGGGGAGGGGTGGGGAAAAGCACAGGTGTGAGAGTGGTAAGAAGGGTTTTGGAAAGTAAGAAAAGATGCTTAAGAACAGACTCTCAAAAGAGGGGAAAGGAAAGGTTGAGAACGATTGGGACAGGATCTCTCCAGGATGAAGCTGTGCTCTGACATGGCGTTTATAAAATGTTCGATAAGTCAGTTCATACTTCAGCCTTTCTAGGTACTGATAGATGTAATTCTTGCCTTCTGTTCCCTTGGCATCCATGCAAAAAGCAGATACTTCTTGTTTTGCTTTGCAAACATTCAGAATTACTAAGAGCATAGTTTCAAGCCTCACAGTGCTTTATTGAGGCTAAATAAATGAACATGCCAGGAGAGATAAAGCAAAGTGGCTGTTGTACCCTTCCCCAAAATCCTCTCTCCACACTCAATGGGGGAGTTTTTCACCTGTTGTGTAGGAATGAATCCTGAGATAATCATGTGATATACCTTCACAGATGTGTAAAAGCAATTAGTGAAATGCATGTGGTTATAGAGACATGGCTATCTTTTAGGGATTCCTGTACCTGGGCTAGCTAACCCAAATGCTTAATACAGCCACCTGTCTCCTAGATTAATTAGAGAATGAAGATTAACAATGAAGGAGTGGAAAAGGATGACTATGGTAGATGGAAGGACTGGAGCAACATGTACACTGCAGGGATTTGGGAATAAGGCGATTAATAGACTAAGGGAGAGAGAGAATTAGTATGGAAGAGGGAATTATTGTGCAATGAAGAGAAAATTATGAGTGGTGAAAATACTGGGAATTTGAGAGACTTTTTATGTTCATGTGAGAGCATGAACTGAATACCAAGGCACACTGGGACCTTTTGAATGTTACAATAACACCTGTAGATATTATTATAGATGTTCTTCAGAATAGTATCTGTAAACTCTTGATATTTGTATTTAAGAAATTTATACCTCTGGCTATCCCCAGAAACTGCAGTACTGATGTTATATTGTATTCTAGGTCTTTTGCTCCATTAATGGACTTTGACTCTGAAATAGGTCAGTGTGTAAAGGACCACCCTGGCACCAGGATCAAAGTAATACCTCAGAGGAGCTGATGCTAATGTTTTTTGAAGCATTTGGCAGCTTTGTTGACCAAACATAATGCTACTGTCCAGTCAGAGTCCTGAATATTTGGGATGCACAATGGACTGAGATGCTTGAGAAGTAAGTGTTTATGGACAATGTGCACTAATAAACATTATACTTCCATTTACTGTCAGCATCTCTATCAACAATGACTGTTGCACATCAAAGACATCCTTTGACAAGCCCTCATTAGGAGTGTATCTGGATCTGGGTACACCCAGCGGGTCCTCATCCCAAGGGAGAATGAAGCTCTCCAGACTTTGGGAGCTAGCTGCTCTCCATCATGGCACTACTGCCTTTACTTAGCACTTCTGCAAACCTTCAGTCATTTTTCTCCTCTCCAGTGCCATCCTTGGCTCCTACAGAGCTCTGTGGAGCAACCATCCCTTCTTCTGAGGTGAGGAACTGTGAAAAAAATATAGATGAAAAGGATATACATACTCTTCTCATTTTAAATAATTTTAAGACATTAGTCAAGGTAAGAACAAACTTCAGGTATTTATTTTCTCTTCTTTTAATGCAGCTTTAGCTCAAGCCACTTGCTTTATCACAGGAAAATAGTTTCGTTTGTTCTCAACATTATCTGGGCATGTAGGCTAGCTGTATACAGACTTGAAAAGCTTTCTTTCTTATCAGTGAGAAAAGTCACTAAATTCAAGTATATGGCAGTTCATATGTATATAGTGAAGGGCACAGTGACTCTACCCTTCATTGTGAGACTGAGCTGAAAATACTATACAAAAATAAACATATGTATTGATGCATGTATCCACTAATAAAAATGGTAATGATGACATAAGCATTCAACCTTCCCTAGTCTACTGTAGAATATTTGGCCAAGATTTTAGCTTTCTTGGTAGCTTTGTGATTCTTGGTGATATCAATGTACACATTGATCAAAATCCTTTGTCAGGTCAGCAACCTATCAGAATTTTCAACAGTTGCAAGCTGGGTTGAATACACTGGTTCCAGAAAAATGATAGGACTTTTCTTAAAAGGAAATTCGGAATTGCTTACCTCCCATTTTAGATGGGAGGTCTACAAGCAATGAACCAAAAATATTTCCACTATTCTAATGGTGATTTTCACTAGATGTTAGTAGTAAGATGTCTGTATCAGTCAGTTCACCTGACTCCAGGAGAGTGCTCTGTTGCTTGGAAGGTATTTCTGACTAGCCCACAGTGCTCAGTAGGTATAGTGTAGACGACATTCAGCTGAATTTTGCAATTATTCATTGTGTTCCCTTCTTTTCTCCTACTCAAAGTGATAGAAAGGCTACTGAGAGGTTTAGAAGTGAGATAACATAATAGATGTTGTCACTGCACTGACAGCAAAACTCACCATTCCCCGTGTCTCCCATTCTACAATTCATATTGCATCAGGAGAAAAGAAAATTCAGTTTCTTCCAGAAATGGAGGCTTGGACAAGAGTGATCTGGTCAGTAGCAGAGTAGTAACAGAGGGGAGAAAAAGAAGAAAAAATGGTTCTGTGTCAGCACCTTTGATTAATTAGTTTGACCACCATCTGTGACACATACTTTATGCATGTAGTCTACTTGTGCAGATAGGTACATACAATCAGATGCAAATAAAGATGTGTTTTCAATGACATTTAGACAAATTCCATCACCTTTTTGTCATCTTCTTAAATCTTTTCCACTTGTGCATATCTCAGCTATGTTTTTGCAGTTCTGTCTGCAACTACTTTGAAGCTAATCTAGATTCTTTCATGAACAGAGATTTATCTTAACTGAATTTAGTGCTGGGCTAAAATGGAGCATGGAACTTAAAATATTGAACTACAGCAAAACAAATGCAACATTTGGTGAGCTTTCATATACTACAAGTCACTTTCATGCCCTTTTACATAGTGATTTTTAGCAGAGTAAGTGTGAAAAAAAATTAATCTGGACCTTACTGATATTTCAAAATAAAATAAATCCACACTTTTTAAAATCTCATATATTTATCTGAAGACAGCAAAATACAGAAACAATTATAAATATGATTGTAATAAATGAATGAAAATATAGGTATAAAAATGTCATGAACAAATGTTCTGGAGGAGCTGACAAATGCTATTTGAAAATGAAAAATACAGGAATCGCAGCTTTCGTATTCAGAGGACAGATAACTTTTTATCAAGTTACAATTGGAATTAATTTTAAAAATAAATTTGTTTATTCAAATGTACTAACTGTTTTTCATTAAGAGACTCCTTCAAATTCTCTGGGAAGTAACATCTTTTTAACAGAAACTTAACTTTTGCTTTTAAATATTATGCATATCTGTAAAGACAATGAGAGCCCCTAGTTTTTTCTAATGAAATAAATTCAGTTACGGAGTTCTTCTTGTTACAATAGAATTGAAGTAGACCAAGTGTTTTTACAGTGTGAAGTATCCCTGTAGAAATAGACTCTGCTTATTCAGTGGATCTGCTCCTTGCATTTAATCCATGTCATATCTAATTTAAAAAAAAAAATGTTTGATTAGTCCTTATTTATTAAACCTAAAGGGAAAAAAAGAGTGTCCATGAAAGATTGTGGTATACTTTTCTCAGTTTTATTTCCATCATCAACAGAGCTGTTAAATGAGTTTAATTTGTAAAAACTCCTTATTTCTTGAGGAACATAAATAAACAACATAGTTTCCTACTATTTCAATGTTCAGAAGCTGCTGCTTTAGGATTTAAAAAAAACAAACCCAAATCAACTGATCTGCTATCTTCATCTTTTCATTTAGGATAAGTTAACCACATAGAATTTAAGTGGTGAATTTCCTTAAATGAAAGAAAACCTGCAAATATAGTTACATACTGTACGAATTCATAATTTTAGTTTGCTTATGCTACACAAGTGTTTGAGTATGAAGTTGGAGACTTGCACAACAACATAATACAACTCTTAATCTTAACTGAAGAGTTAAAAATTGAAGCCAGTAATGTTGAATTGTCAGTGTTGTACTTATGTGTGTGTGTGCAAAAATAAAGACCTAATAGTTTTGATAATAAACAAGCTGTTGCAGTTCAGTTAGTTTATTGATCATTTTTATAATGAAAAAAATCTGGCAGTAATGTTAAGTTCAATCAATGAAGTATGACCTCAGTTTTATTAAAATGAAAAAAAATGTATAGACATTGAACAGTGATGAAATCGAATTTTTTGGCGTGGAATGATACACTAAAAATTAAAAATATGCTAAATAATTTGGCTGATATGCCAAATAATTTGTAATGCTTTGACCTAACATTATGATTGGAATGGAACAAACACAAGACAAATGAAGAGGTAAAATAGAAATTTTATTAAGAGAAACAAATAAAAATACCCTATTCTTTACTAAGAATTTATTTTCGTCATTAAGAGACATAACAGTTATGACTGTTAGATATATGTTTAAAAATGTTTTGTAGAATTACACATTAATTAAGCTTAGTCATGTTCCTTTTGGAGCAATGTTAAAGCTATTTTTGACATCAGCTGCACCATTTCCCTACATGAGCAAACAATATTATAATCTCTATTTTTATCTCTGATGAAATGCTGATTGTCCAAAAAAATCTTAGCCTACTTCTTTTTTTTTAAAGAAAAAGAAAAAAGAAAGTTAATCAAAACGAGTAAATCTTGTTCCACCTTATAAGATAAAAAGTGTCTGAATGAAAACATTTTTAAGAAAAGCCTCAAATGCCTATTTTTTCTACCTATGTTCAAAATATTTTCTCATTTTAATTTAGTCCATCATCTCTTTTTCCATCTGCATCACTCTCTAGGTTTTTCCCTCAAGAAGACTTCTCAGGCTATAATTAGCCCAAGCATAATGAACATGTTTCTGTTACACAAACGAAGCTACTTTAGGTATCACAGCACCACGCTGCAGCGTAGTACCCTGTGCATGCACTTGCAAAATGCTTTTTTTGTTTCCCCCAAAACTGCTGAGCACCAGTAACTTGCAAGATCCTAAATGCCTTGATTACTCCTGCTATGGTTTTAATATGCTCATTGCCTCCCTGTGCTCAAACAAGAACAAATCACAACTCTGAGTGCAACATTTTGAGCATAGGATTTTACTTTGTTATTATCAATTTCAAAAATGCACTAAAGATATTTCTTGTATAGCTGTATTTGCAAACTGATATTAGCAGTATGCTTTGTCTTTCAGTCTCTAAGGCTGAAAATGATGTTTTGATGTAATGTCAGAACAAAGGAACCCATACAAATTTATTTTCATAATGCACATATGCATATGTTATTGGTCAAATTATATTTATGGCAAAAAAATCTCCAGTGATACTCGTGGTTAGACAGATGAATATTTCCTTAGATATTGTATCATTTTTTTCTGATGAATGCAGCACGGAAAATTACACATACCTTTTAGTTTTACCAAACAATTTCAGCTTTGGTCAGCTACACCAGTTAATTTGCAGTTAATTACCTGCAGTAATCGTATCTGGTCAGCAGACAAGCAATATTAATAGCTTAAAAGTAATCTGAACTTACACTCTTGCATTTCGTACAGGATGATTTGGATATTTTGGGGGTTGCAATATACCTATGCCATTGTGGCAGCTACAAAAATGTTTACTTTTTATCACAATAGAGAAGTTTTCTAGGACCTCTAAAATGAGAACGTCAGACTCAAACTCTTGTGAATAAGAAGTATAAGCAATATAAAATAATAAGCTTCTACAATATGTACAAATTATTATTTTTTTTCAATTCGTAATCTAAACCATTTTAAGACAGTGCTTTACCAAAAGGAAAAAAAAAAGTTGCACTACTCTGCTCTACTCTGTCTTTTTCCGCAGCCCAGTATCTAAGCAAAATATTTAACGTAACATTGACTCTTCTCAATAGCTTTTTCTGGCCAGTAAACATCAGACAGATTTATCAGTAACATAATTTTAGTAGACTTTGACACCTTATGGTAGTTAGCAACTTGATCCAACAAATGCAAGACTGAAGATAAAAGCAAATTCCTTGCAGAATAGAAGAGGGTGTAGTCAAACAGATACTGACAATACAAAATTAATTACAACCCAAGACCTTATGCTCAATCAAAACTGAGGAATCCACTTTCATAGGCAACAGAAGAGAATAAGAATGTTGTAGATGTAATCATAATAATAAGGAGAAATAGAGAGAACAGTGGGAGAAATGTGATGATATTTAATCACACTTTTAAAAAATACAAAGGTGTTCAGTTAGTTAATCTTTAATATCTTTGTCTTTATTCTGATTTTGAAGATTATGGATAATGTAAGATGTGAATTCTCCTGTTTCTTTCCATATGTTCCTAGAGCAAAAATAGTTTCCCCTCTTCATATGGATTTCTCCAAATAAGGAATGAAGAAGCTGTAAATTAACTCCTCATTACTACAGTACAAATGCATACTTCCAATATGCTGATTTGAGGGGAGAGGAGAAATGAGGAGACAGCACTTTGGAAAACTCTGTTGAAATCTGTCTTCCAGAAATTTCCCACTTAATAACAGAATTGTTTTTAAGCAGCATTTAATTATTTGTGTTTATACATATGAAAGCAATAAAGAAAACAACAACAAAAACCTCCAAACACCAAAAACCCAGCCCAAAACTTAATTAAGTGGACTTTGCAGTGAGTTTCATTACATTTGTAAATCCTTGATTCTGGTAAGAAGGTAGAACAATGAGATAGGATGATTCTGTCAAAAATCCCCCACTACAGGACAAAATGATTCAAACAGCAGAGGTGATCAGATACGAAACCAAGATGAGAATGTCAGGCCAGAATTGAGCAACAGAGCTATAAAGACATCCAGAACAGAGAGCTAAATGTTTTTATTGGCATGTGCTGTTGTTCAGACCTGTCGATCTCAAGAAGTTATCTTTGGGAAAAGTGGATTCTACCTTTCTTTCTGTTTTTATGATTCCTTCATTACCACTTGTACTTTACAGTAAATACAACATCTGTTACAAGATGTAATAGCATCTGTTGCCAACTAACACAGGCAAATAGACTGATCTAGATGCATCAAATGATCCAGAATGACAGCATTTATGGGTCTCTAACACAAATAGATATAATAAAAATTAACAACAAAGAGACTTTTGCATCCACAAGGACATTAATCTCTACTGCTCTTCTCTGAAAAAAAAAAAACAAACAAAATACATGCTGGATATTTTTCAAATGACCATGCTATAGCTTTATGGAAAACAAATCCCAAAGTATAGTATATTTTAGAAACTATGTTTGTGAGTATGCACATATATGCTTAAAGACATCAGGCATCATATTATGATAGTGTTTAATATCATTATAGCCTAGAAAGTGCTAATGTTATTTTTCTTTTCATATACATGAATTTTTGTAATGCAGTTAATTTTCAAATAGTTAAATGTATATTTGTCTTGTTAATTCAAATGTTTTGACTTTTAGACACAGCCTTTTTTTCACATTCTGGCTCGATTCTCTGCTTGAGTTCAAAGCCAGCATCTGCTTCCCCATTGTTCTATAAGTTTTCTGCAGAACAAATAAGTGATACAATTAATTGCAAGCATAGAGGTTAAAAAAAGTTCCTCACATTAAAAGTCAGTGAACAGAATTATCTATTATAGTCCTTTTACTTTTGTCATCTTTCCTTACATTAAATAAATGTATCCCTTATCTCAACACCTTCAGCTCTTCTTGTTGATGCCACTACCTTTCCTGGTATCTTGATCTTGTTTATTGAAATCTTTAAATATTTTATTGTAAACAAATCTGTACTTCTTGAGATTTTCAATGCTAAATTTTCAAATACATCTATTTTAATTTCCCACACATAAGATTTCCTTGTTCCTACATCATCTTTCACACAATAATCTCTGATTTATCTACTTCCTTGAAATGTATGAAAGTTGGTGTACAAGCTTACTTAGGGCTTTTCTCCAAATTCACTGTATTCGCAGTTCATCATTTTGAAAATTAACTGTTCACCAGTTACAAACTGTTGCTAAGTAGAGTTGAATTTCAACTTTGTATAGTATGCTATCTCATTATTTGATTCCATGTCTCACCAAATACAGACAATTTTTGTGGGTTTTTTTTAGGCGCCTCTTCAATCACACAATAGTTCAACTTTCTCTTTTTAAAAGTTTTCATCTTCCTGGATGCAGAGTAAAACTTGAAGCCCTGGATGCTGTAAAAGTGAATGTAAATAAGAAAATTACATTATATCGTATTACTTTGAATCAGTGTTTTGGTTTGGTTCAGTGGGACTTATTTTGATTGTGTTTTGATTTTTAAAAAAAAAATTGGATTTTCAGTACAATTTTAGGTTTTGACTGATATTTCACCTTTGTGAGTTTTTCTCTTTTATTTGCTATTGATATCTCTTTTATTATAAATGATTATTTAATAGATTCTTATAAAGGATTATTTAACAGATAGATAGGCATATCCAATTTGGTAATAGTTCAAAACTTTTAAATCCAGAAAATGCTAAAATAGGAGAAGGCTGCTGCTTGTGATATGGCAAACGGCCATTAAGCACTGAGTTTCCCAAACAAACTGGACACCCTGCTTGAATACTCTGTCTTTATACATACATACCTAGATGGAAAAGGATAGAGAATAAAAAAAAATCTGAAGTATTGAATACCATTAGATACTGGGAGCTACAAATAAATCCTTGCAGTGTTAACCTATGCCACAAAATTAGTTCTAGCAATATTGGTATCCTGACTGGCACCCGGGTAATGCTTGTGTGCAAAGATATCCAGTGGAAAGGAAAGGAAAATAGCAAGATTCACATATTCAGGTAGGAAAAGCTGCGAAACTGAAGGCATAACTTAGATGCATGAATACTGATATGATATGAAAATGTGTGCAGTTCTCTAAGTTGCTGTTGGATGACTCTAGGAATGTTTAGAAATTGTTTCATTTTTGTATGGATGAAATGGAACACACAGTTTATGCATCAATATTAACAACACCTGAGCATCAGCAAGCACAAATAGAAAGGAAATTTTGTTTTTATGTCATGCCTGTAACTGCTTCTATTTCTTTATTTATAGAGGGACATGTGCTATTAACTGACATTAATCAGAAAACAATACTACCATTGGCAAAGAAGATCTAGCAAATGCTTTGCTATACCCTGAGAATATGGAGTTTATTTATTCATAGTTATAAATACAGAATGTAAAGGCCACATAAAAGTGAAATGAATTGACAGAATCTTTGTAGATGACGGGGAAAAATGCTCTCAAAGCATAAATGTTTCTATGTTTCTTCAAATATAATAGAAATCTGAGTATTTTGTTTGTTCTAGACTTTCTCATTTTCAAACAGTAGCTCAATTAGAAACTAAATAGGTGATTGCGAGTCTGGTCTGTTTTTATAATTGGTTGACACTGATTGTGATTTAATGGATTTTCTTCGGTTCGAAATACAAATTTAGATACGCAAGGATGGGTCTACATTTACCTTATCTAATACAACAGGATCATTATTAAAGTACTTAGTAAAAAAATGATGGCAAACCAAATTTTACTTCATATCTAACATTCATTTTATCGAAAGCATGTCTTGTCTTGTCTTCATATTTGTTCAACAGAAACTGAAAGGAAAAGTGCAGGAGTCATCTCTACCTGTGGATGAGTAAGTGAAAGAATGAAATAAATTAGGCCTTAAAGCTTCAGAGCATGAGACTGCACAGCCTCAGTACACCAGGGCTTAGCCTCTCCAGGTTACAGTAAGCCTGTAATTCTGGAGGGCTCTTACTAATGACCACTTTCCTGCAGTGTTAGCATGGTTAGTGTCCAGTTGGTTATAAGTAAGTGTATCATGTACTATGTTATTGTTAGCTTTTGGCATGTTATGTTTTAGTTTGGTACAAAAGACAATGTGGGGCCTCTCAGGGCCAAGCTTCACAGCAGGATATCCTGTCTTTATCGGCTTGGAACAAGACATAATAAAATAGAGTTGTAGCAAGCACCATCAGAGATGAAGGTGAAATTCAAAAATGCATCTTCATTTTTTTGCTGCCAGATGTACTCTTATGGCTTAAGTTCTGAAACCTGAAAATACTGAGATCTTCAGTCACCCATCTTGTCTACAGCCATTTGAGATTCAAAATGTCTCCACAGCTACATGCCAGAAGAACACATACATGGATAGATGACATAATATTTAACAGCAGTAATTACAAGCATGACTTCTATTATTCTGTGTGTATGCTGGTTCCTGCCTTTTGCTAGTGCTAAGTTACTACACCACTAGTCAGTGGTGAGAGACTTGTGCTCTTAAGTTTATTGAGAATCTCATTCTCAGCCTTCTGGAGAGAAAAAAAATAAAAAAGCAAGGAAAAAGAAAAGAACTACCACATAACTGAATGGTGCTGGTTAACGCTGCATGTGACATTCACAATAACTGATGGCTCATCAAACTCCTTCCAGACACTGTTGAGCAACAGTCTTCTACGCTTTGGCATATATACACTATTCTTGATCTAAACTCTGTCTAAACATGATACAATTTCCAAGTTCCTTAATGTCTGTATTCCCATGTCAACCTTTCTTCAGGTTTTCAGTCTCTAGAGTTTGGAACAACAAGATTATTAGTTTGAAACAAAAGGGTTATTACTGCTATGTTGGTGTGTTTATTGTCTGCAAATAGAAGGATTTTGAAGAGCTTCAAACTGAATTGAGAAAATGGTATAACTTTAAAAGTTCAAAGAAGAATATTGAATTGTGTCAAAGTATACCTCCACAGTTTCAGTCTGGTACTACTCAGAAAGGATGTTTCTCTAGAAAGAAGATAAAGAGGTTCAAGGTATGTTTCTAGAAACAGAGCAGAGGCAGAAATAATGACCTTCTGGTGCCTTACTGTTGTTCATTTTATGATCAGATGTGGAGAACTTTGGTGTGAGCAAAGAAGTCCACTTAAAGCAAGGAAATCAGTAGCTTTGTAGCTTGAATGATCGTGAAGATGTGGTAAGACAACTTGATAGTTATTGTTCTGAAAAAAACGACAGTGGGTTGCAATGTCTCTTTCATAAAAGGAAGATATTTTCTTTATAATTATCATGGACTGTATTATGAAATATTTCACTTGTTGCCAACCTGCAATCTTAATATCAGATGAGGGTAGCTGTAGGGTGCCAACAAGCTTGTCCTTTCACTCACAGTTCTACTTCCTTTCACTTCTTGCTTTCAGCTATGCTGTCATGGCTAGGGAAAGCAAAATGTATTCTAAGATTATTTTGAAACTGAAGAGAACAACAGTGCCTTAACGGAGAGAACAGCAATATTTATATGGGGCAACAGTATTTATGTTTCTATTTAAGAGTATGCATCTATATCTTTAGCGAACTAAAATTATGAGAAAGGTGTGATTAAACACGCTCAGTATTATCTTAAGCTCCTTGAATAATGCAACAGCCTCTTGTCAGCATAGCAGTTGCTCTACCATTGCTCCCACTTTCGCCACTTTCTGGAAATGATGAAATATGCTTTCCTAACTCATTAAGAGATATACGAGTTCTGAAATTATTTGATAAAACAAACTTCCTTTGTAACTTCATTGTAACTTGAAATCCCTTCCCGTTACTTTTTTCCCCGAGGTTTGTAGAAGTTGTGTTGAATAGCTACCCTTTACTCCACTGGATCTTGAAGCAGAACATCCTTTTAACATTGCAGATTTAAAATTATAAGCTAGTTCCCTTTATGGGCAATGATGCATGGTCTTTCAAATGAATGACTCCCGTCTGCTAAGGACAACCGGCATGCATCATCCTTACATTTTTATTTTTCTACATTAAGAAGCCTAGATGAAAAGTACAGGCCAGCTATGATTTAGACAGCTACAGTCAGATCTCTTAATCCGATCCTCCCATTAGTTATCCTTCCCAACCCCCTTTCCCTACACAAATATTTTGATTATATGGAACACAAACCAAATTTCACGTCTTTGTATTGTATTTTTGGAGTAAGGCAACAAATACTTTTTTGTTCCAAAGTTTCTACCATCAGTATGACTGTGCCAATGGGGACTAGTTTAACCTTGTGAAGAACATCCAGTCGAGGTTTGGCCACTGGATAATCACTCCAGAGATTGTTTAATGAATCTGAAGCACAGCAACAGAAGCAGATGGATATCTTGACAATGTTGCCAGAAGTCAGACATGCCAATGAGATAGGAGACATGCAGGAAAGAAAGAAATGAAGAATGGAAGGCAAAGAGATTGAAGAGAATCACAAAAAAACCCCATAAAATGCTGTTTCTAGAAGATCGCTAATGTGATTATGAAATGAATGGGCAAGACATGGATTTTTCACAGGATGTGCTTAAGAGAATATGCAGTTAGAAGAGGGAAACCTCAGTAATACAAATATCTGTGGTTTTGTTTCTGCATAATCATGGACTACAAAATATGCAAGCAATATTTTGGAAAGGAAGAACTAGCAAATGAGCCACAAACCGACAAACCATTAGTAACACAGACTTCATTCTGTCTTTAATCAAGGCTGTGAAACAAGAGTAGATGCAATACAATAATGCTTATAAGAGCCCCTAGTTATTATATAGGATAAAATCCTGAGGTTTTACCCTATATGTGATGCTTACTCATAACTGAATAGTCTACTGTAACTGTATACCTACTTTCCTGGATGAGTTGAGTTTAAACAGAAGTGAAGAGAAAGGAGATTTTATTTTCTCAGTAAGTAAAAAATATTAGAGTTGAATACAAAGACAGTGGATTCAATGTACCATATGACAGGCCAAATTTGCCATGCCACCTGATTAGTCAACCTGATTATAGTCTCCAGGCAGCTTGCACATGTGACTTAAAATAGCATCTCTAATGTCTTCATAGTAACAGACCATGTCAGGAAGAGATTCAATTGGTTGTTTGTATGCAAATGACAGTTTTGTAGCTCATCATTCATAACATCCTAAATTTAGAGATGTGATCCACCTTCCCTAAAGATCGCAGGCATCATGATGTACTCACCATGACACAATCAAATGAAAGGCAGCAATAATGTTACAGTTCAGAGGAGTCAATTAGAGATGCCATCTTGCCAGAGGGCACCTTTCACCACAATATGCATTGCTCAGAAAGAAGTTCAATTAGACAGATAATGCAGTCCAAACAGAAAATTTCCCAGCTGTCCAGTTTAAAGACCAAGTTTAAAATTGGTGTGCATCTTATTTTAAATTTGATTATAACATTGATTTCTGCCACAAAGAATAAAAGGCTGTCTTACAGAAATATTTTAGTGGTATGTATTATTTTCTTCAAGACTTAAAGGACAGCATAGAAGAAACTATGAAATTGAGGGTAAGAGAATTTAAAATGAATTGGTTTATGGGAAGGAGCAGAAACAAAAAAAAATCTTTTCCGTTCTGTTTATGTTAGAGTATTGCTGCTTCCAGCTGGTTACAACATTTTTGGCCTTTGGTCTTATGAAGTGGTATAAATGACACTAGCTGAAGTTGAAAGGTCTCAAAGAGAGTCAGTAACCTCACAGCATAAGCTAGAAGAAAAGCACATTTCAGAGTTTTTGTGTGTTTTGTGATACATTAAACAACTGTACTTAAGCAGCTTTCATTTTGCTATAGCTCTTGGGAAAATATACTGCTGTTTGAGTCTATTATCACCCTGTTGGGCTCTCACTTGTAATAATTTGCCAACAGTCAGCCCAAGAGAATATATGTAGAAAACCTTCAGAACGACTAGTCCTGTGACTCTAAGGGTAGAGGTGGATGATGCTAATATTTGGAAAAATTTATTACATGATGTCTGATACATTTTTGTATGCTTAACATGCTTTATTATTCAAACATTTTTTCTCATTAAATTATTTCCTAATAAACCTGGTTTACAAAAATATTGGTATAAGTAAGCTAGCATGATAAATTATTAGGCCAACTGTTCATGCATTCTCATAAAAGCTAAAGGCATGCTGAAAGACCACTTATTTCTTAACAAATATGTCAAGTTCCTGTCCCAAAACCAGGGACAAGACATTACATTGTCATTGCCTTTACTGATCATTTTCAGATGATCCCCTAAGGAAACAAGACTCCTGTGGCAACACTGGCTGTGTGGGTATGGTATGTATATGCTACTAACTTAATTTCAGTCACTTTCTGCTTGATTGGTTACTTCTGACAGAGAGCTGAAGTATCAAAGATATGCAAGCTTTTAGAGTTTTCATAAAAATTGGTACTTAGGAAGAGAAGATCCTACTAATATACATAAAAGAAAATCTTCAGCATGAATTCAGCCCATCATAAAGGCCAGGGACTGCAGAGGGGAAAAGCTGTAAAAACAAATCAAACCAAATAAGCGGCTTTGGTAGGGCTAGCAATTCACTGCCTGTTACCAACATGTCAGTGAAAGAATTCAGTTTACTTGACTTGGATATCTTGTTCCCACCTACAGCTCAGGAAAGAGTTACCTCACCAACACTGGCCACCTGAGAGTTATTTACCCCATCCAGTCGTATTGGCCATGTCTGCAGTGCTGAATGAAACATGGCTAAGGACTAGCCCTGACTAATAGCACTGTTCACTCTCCAGGAAACTTAGGTACTTTTTTGAGCAGGTCTGCTTCTACAAACACAGGAAACCTAAGTGGAAGGTGTCTGATAAAGACGGACAGAGTTCAGCTTCACATTTTAATTGATTCTGGTGCTCACTTAACAATTTTAATGTCAATAGTTCCATCCACATCTTATACAGCGGCTTTGGCTAGGAGAAAATAAGTTGAAAATCTGAGGTATTTCCAGACAGCAAAGAATTAATTATTTTAAGTATTTATCCAGAGTTTGAACTCATTCCCTGATGATTTTTTACTTCACAATAGGGTATCCATGGTCAGTGGAGCTAACAGACATCTCCAGAGGATGAGATGAATTGTCCTGGAAAAGACTTACCTTTGCTATTCATGACAGTTGAAATGTATGCAAAAAGGTTAGACTAGATAATCTGCTTTTAAACAGTTTAAATTGGGTGTGATTAATCCCATCCTGGAAGCTACTGAAGTGTTCTCACAATACCTGAGTTCCTTATACAGTCAATGATGAAGGCTAGGTTTTTTAAAGTTACCATAAGGAAATCCAATTAGCTTACCTTCGCTTGTTAAACTGAATGAGGCAAAATCACCCTCTTGTGAAACAAAGTCTAACCACTGAATATCCAGGAAACTTAACCATTTGTTTTAGAAAGATAGCTTCAACAAATTCAAGGCATTTAGGTGTCTAATAAAGCTGAGCAGATTTCTTTTTTCAGATTTCATTAGTTCTTGTGCTCTTTGAAGAATCTTAACAACATTAAGGTTGTTAAATTTTAGTATTTAGTATTAAAAATAATGTTTATACTGTAATTTTTATAATCTGTTACCACAACAGCAGAAGATTACAAAAAAATTACAAAAGATATGCAGGAGAAGGGAAAATATGTCATGTTCTAATGTGTCCGATTTCTCACCCATTCTGTTAATATAATTTGTATTATTAAGAACTCGTCTAAATTGAGGAACCTAGGAACATTTTCCAGCTAGTGGATCCAGGTGTATGATCCGGCTGCTTTCTAGTTGAATGACTGCAATTATAGCTCTCTGGATGAGTAGAGAAGAAACTGTGGTGTAGTCAATAAGACCCCTTGCTTGGCACACAATCTTCATAGTTTATGCTGTGAAGATTTACGCAGAAGTTTAGGAATGACAATTTTCGTGGTGTGTGTGTATATTCACATAAATATATGCATACTTATTTAAAAATACTTCTTTAAGAATATCCATAAAACATTATATGAGTTTTGCAAGCAGTTTATTAACTAGAAGATCACTTAAGGTAGAAGAAATATGCAAATAAATTATACAGTAGGAATCAAACAAGCTACCTGAAAGAACGATGAAGTCTACTTGATGGATTTGCTCTGAACAGCAGATATGTCAGACTGAGAATAAGCACAGAAGACAAAGAAAAATAAAAGAAAGAGAGGATGCATTTGTACCAGAAGGAAATAAAATTGCTCAAGGCTGCAGCACTGTGGAGGCTTGAGAGAAATGGTAGCGTTTTCCTGTCCCTGGGAAAGCTTGGAACTGATTCCAAAAGGCAGTATCTCTGGGATGGGCTGTAGCTGAATTGTTGCCTCAGTCGCTAACATATGCACTAGGAAATCCTTATGATCAACCATGAGCAGACTTTAAGGAGTTATTTAAAGGCATATTCTAAATTCCCCCCTGACTATTTTTATGCCTTTTCTAACTTTCTAATTCTTTTTTTCCGATTATTTCACTGAGCAGTTTATCTTACTTTGCTAGGACAATCTTGTTTCCTCCTTTAGGCTTTTCTGCAAACTTTAGCAGAATCACAGATAACAAACAGGTCATAGGCCCATTAAACCAATGGCACTCCCATTAAAGCAGTGATCTTTTATTTGGTTGTCATCTGGCTGCCAGTCATCTTAGAGCAAACCCTGAGGCTACAGCTATATGAATAAATGAAAGGGCTAAGGGCTGGTCTGCTGGTCCTGATGGCAGCAGCAAACACACCCACAAAGATAAAATAATTTCTCATTCCCATACAAGATGGCCTCTTGCTTACTGCCTAGCAGAGAACAGTTTCTGTCCAGTGGTATTTCCTAGACAGTATCTAAACATTTTCTGACAGAGCCTCATGAAGGACCAAAAGCAGAGAAGAACAGTGTACAGAAAATAACATTGTACAGAAGATCATTTGCTAGTGGTGCTTGAGCATATATGCCCTCACCCTGTTTATTAGTATGGCAGGCATAACAGCAGGGTCCAGGCATGACTGAGGGGATAACATTTTTAACAATTCTGGTTCCTTAATTATCTTAGGTTATTATAGAATTTCTATCTGTCGTATAATAGAAGTTGTCCATACTAGGATTTGGGAAGTAGAGCTAAAAAGAAAGAAAAATATCAATACTGTTCATTTCCCCCCCTGTATATTTTAGGCTTCCTTCCAAGCCTGTTTTTTTCTCCATCTCCTTCCTCCAAAGGCTTGCTAGAAGAAAATAGAGGGAAACAGCAACCTTTAATATAGAGTCACTATTTCCAACATAAAACCAAAACCAACTTCCAAAAAAAGAACAGAAGTGCAGTTATGTAGAAAGTCCTACTTAAAACATATAAAAAAAGACCTCCTCTGTTAAGTAGTGGTATTAAGGAAAAACTCTAGATAATAAATACATTGCATTATAGAAAGCTGTGTTCTTAACATATTCAGAATAATTAATCACTTTGGTTAATGGCATACAACATATCACTAGCCTTAGCTCTTGTATGTCATAGAATACCTAGAATATTTTTAAGTACTCACAAGTGGCTGCATTCATCAAATTCTGTACTTTAGGAAAAAAGTAACGAAACGTGCAGAAGAACAGACATGCTGGAAAGTGGATCTATGTTTGTAACACAATTTTTTCAGCAGTGCAGTTTTTCAGTTTTGTCTGGAAACCAAGAATCAAGAGGTTTAGCTCATCATGGGTTTCTAAAGAATCTAGTTCAGAGCAGCTTCTCTTTCTCAACATGTATATACGAATTCAATAGATTTTTCAATCTATAATATCTGGGATCATCCTTTTAATCATTGGAAAGGAATACCTAACAAATAAGTCAACCAAAATTCAGTTTTAGTTGGCAAAGTTTTGTCTGTAATGCACTATACACAATATTTTCTCTAAGGAGTTCAAGCATCCTTCACAGATAAATATGATATTAGGCTGTCAATTCCTCAGCCAAAACTATTTATTATTGCCACTGTGCAAATTTCAAGGAGTCTGAAGTAGAGTAAAACTGAGCCATGTAGTCTTTGGTTTCTGGAGAACCATTTGTTTAAGACAGACAGAAATCTTAGGGACAGTGAAGTAAGTGGGTGCAAAGTCAGCCAAAATGAAATTATTTTTCCAAGCAGACATAGCAACAGTTACTGCACATATTTTGTCAGTTCTACAATTTTACTTTCTAAAAATAGGAAAGCTAGTAAGTTAAATAATAGTTTTTTGAAAGTTTCTCTTAGCAATATTTTGATAAAGATGTCACTTGAAGATGACAGTGCTACTGAAAATTTTAGAGCTGCAATGGTGGGAAATTAAAGGTTCAGCCTGGAAAAAAGATATATATTTATCTATGAAAATATTGATTATGTATTAGTAATTGTTTAAAATTGACATCTGATGCATCACTCCACATCTGCTATAACTACCTTTATAATAGATTCCACTCTACAATCACCCAATATTGCAGGATTTTCCACCAGGGAAAATTTTAACAGAATGGATGTACTGTAAAACAGAGACTGAAACAGCTTCTCATTCTGATTAGGGGGCAGCTGAACATGATTAGCAAGTCTCCTAAAAATTTGAAGGACCAGAGAAAATCCTTCAAAAGATGAAAACTTATCTGTGCCTGGAAGCCTGGAATAGAGATTATGTTGAAATAATTCTGATATAAAATGGATAAAAAAGAAGAGCAGACCAAAACAATGCAGTTAAGACCTCAGTTGTGAGGAGACAGTGGAAAGGGGAATAATGTGAGAATAGAATATAGTCCAATTCGAAGGGACCTATAATGATCACCTAGTCCAATTCCTCTTGAAATTTTCCCTCATCCATCAAGGGTGAATGTTTAATTTGTAAAGTTAGATTTAATTTGTTGAAGATTTCTCTCTTCCCTCCTAACTGCTGTAAAAACATGGAAGTAAGTCTAAACAATATGTTTAAAATTAGTTGCATTAGAAAGTCAGATGACATTAACCGCTGCTTTTTTCTGTTATTAAGGCAATGAGTGCTTTACTAGGGGTTTTGAGGTTTTCAGGTTTTGGTGAAGTAGATGCCATAATACAACTCCGCATTTACACAAAATAAAATCTTCTGCAACATTTCAAATTTTCAGTCTTCTTTTTTTTTTCTTTTTAGTTTCTCCAGCTTCTACAAGGAATTGTATTTCTCTGATATGTACAAGTTGATGCTGACTGTTCACATCAGCTCTTATAAATACATATAACTTTTTTACTTTACCAGTCTGAGATAGTTTTGCTTGTATTTTTTAGCTTTGTCAACAAGGTAAAGTTATGAGGTAAAATTCTGTAAACTGATATATCTGTCAGTGATACAGATGAGACAGATCTTAAAATTATAGACTGTGAGTGCTGTACTGGGTTTTTATGTATGTTTTTTGAGATAGTGAAGACATCTTTCATGCAGAAGAGCCCCAGGTAAATGCAGCTTTGGAACATACTCTTGTTACACTACGTCCTTCCTAAACTCAATATTTAGTACAACACACTCTCAAATGCTTGTTCATATAGCACAGTTCCAGCTACATAGATGGATCTTCCTGTTCAGCAATTTTTGTATAAGTTTTGTTTTTTATGTAGATATTTGTTTTTTCAGACTGATGAAAATTTCCATTTGAGACACCCATAGAAACAGCTTCACAGTATCCATAAATATTTCAAAATAACTACTGAAAATCAGGGAAAGAAAAACCCAAACAACACAAGTAGAAAAAGAAAGACTAATATTCAGTAATCCAAGGTACTGTAGATAGAACTGATTCTGGTGTATTTTCATAGTTATTCAGGCTCCAAGAAATCAAATTATGTTGAAACAGTTACATGTCAAAATATATAATCCAATAAATCTAGATATTTAGCAATGCAGGCAGAATCGACTCTGCTGATTATATTTAAATATAAGGCAAAGCTCTGAATGACAGCTGGGTGGCAAAGGGTAGGATGTGTCCCAGTCCTTTCTTTCACAGTTGGTGGAAAGAAGCAGGTGGTTCTTTGGTGTAATTTAACACATACTACTAAAGAAACTTTAAGCTGGCCAGATGAATTTTATCCCAAAAGTTCTCTCCCAAGGAGAGCTTACGATGACTAGTTCAGATGCAATTGTTTACATGACTGATGTCTTCAGTCTGCTGAGAGGAATTTTACCCTAAAAATCACTGTGGAACGAAGGCTTGTTGCTTTTGTATACCAGAGAGTTTTAAGTGCAAAAAAATTGACACCTTTAGGAAGGTTTCAAATGAAACCTGATTTTCTAATGTAGATATTAATTTAACATGTAAAGGAACCTATTCATAGAAATAATAGTTTGTCTTCCAGTTTTAATTTTGAAAAGCAATGTGAGCTGGTACTATTTCCAGCTGTTTTCAAAGTAAGGCATTAGAATTTATGGAGTATAATCATGTTCTCTGCAGCTGGGATAAAGTGGGAGTATTAACTCTGTTTTATTTACACAGTTACCAGTGCAATGTTTAATGTAGCTGAAATAATTTCTTCTTCTGAAATCCCTTTCTTAATTACCATTTTGTCCACATAATGAATAAGGACTGTTTGGTTAATTTTCACAAACACCATTTTTATGCCTTATAATTTAATATAGTCTTTAAAATTATTTCTAACATTTAAAATTTATTTATATTATTTTTATAGTCTGAAGAGATCTAACATTATACTTGTATTAAAGTTAATTTCTTCCATTTTTATATGTGTATTGTTTATATATTATTATTTATATTGTCTTTTAGTAAACCAGTAAGGTGATATTTATTTAACTAATTTCTTAAGCTTTAAACATAAGGCCTTTGGTACATTCTGAAATATGAAGAATAACCCTTTGATTATCATGAAGCTGTTCAATGTATGATTAGGTGTTGCAATTACTAAGTAATCATTGGCGTATTTCTAAAATAAAACTCCTCTGTTTATGGTTGTTCCTCAAAAACACACTCTCACAGAAAAAAATGTAGAATCCAACATTATCAATGGCAATGATTGCCATTTGGTGTAAGTGGGAAAGTGCTCTGTCCAAATGTCATTAAAAGCACCAGTCTAAGACTAATTCCAGAAGTGCCCAACTCCATTTATAATTCCATTATAAAAATTATGGGTAGACTTTATCATTCATGTTTCCTTACCATTTTTAAAAGCTGAAAAAAGCCCCAATCCATATAAACCATTAAACATTATTTAAATTTGGTTTTGGATGATTGTATAAATCTCAAATAATATTTCAAAAGATACATCTGCTCCTGTATGAAATGACATAGCTCCTCAGTTTACTTCTGAGCCCTCATCTCCTTATCATTCAAATTATATAAGCATTAACTAATTTATGGCCTTTTTTCTGGACAAAAAAAAAACCCCAAAAAACAAGCCCAGTTTCTTCTGCAACAAAGCCAGATTTAGCTTTGGGGACAGTTCATTCTACTGGTAGTTCTCATATTTTTTAGGTATAACACGATATAGCTCTTAGCAGAAACCTTTGTAGTCCACTTCTGCATGCATGCAAATGCATATCCACACCAGAGGTTTGATAAAACAAATCTGTACAACGCACAAACAGTACTAGTTATTCTATCTATTATCACTATTTATTATCACAACACTAAAAAAACTTGAGAACTTTCAGCTTTTTTTTATGTTGGAAAACATAAAATTTGGCCTTCATCTTGTAAAATATTTGATAACATTTTCTTACACTCCCTTTTTCACATTTAGCTTGGTGGTGCCAAGCAATAGGACAAGAGGCAACGGGCAGAGACTGATTCACAGAAGTTCCACCTCAATATGAGGAAGAACTTCTCCACTGTGCAGTAGACTGAGCACTAAAACAGGCTGCTCAGAGATGTTGTGGAGTGTCCTTCCTCAGAGACACTCAAAAAAAGTCTGAATGCAGTCCTGAGTAAAATTCTCTAGGGGACTCTGCTTGAGCAGGGAGGTTGAACTTGGTGACCTCCAGAGGTCCCTTCCAACCTCAACAATTCTGTGAGTATGTGAAAACCTTCATGCATTTTTTTTGTGCTTCAGTACAGGCTGTAGAACAATATTAAGGTCATAAGGGTGAAGAAAAATGTCATTCAGACATACTCCTTTTTTTTCTATTACCACTTTGCCTTCAGAGAGGATTGAGAACGTCTGTAGGAATGGAATTCCCTGAGGCCATTCTTCACCTTTTAGAAGGGTGTTAGTACTTGCTTCTTGCTTAGTTATCTTGCATTTTGAAAAAGGGGCTTGTGCAGGTAGCATCTACTTCCTAAGGAAAACTTGACTTTCATGGTGTTCTGTGGATGAAGTTAACTGCTTGAGCCACAGCACTCCTGACAGAAGCCAGCTGAGGGCTCAGAGCACAGATATGATGTAAAATGCAATGGTAAATACTATTTAGGGTGAGATCCAGTGTAAGATGAGTTCATTTTTAATACCAATAATCGCAACTGAAACAGAGACATTAACCCTAAAAAAATTCAGCACATATTTTGTTGAAGAAAGAAATATTGTGAGCTATGTTAGGTCACTTATGTAAATGAGATGTTTGAAGATTGAGAAAAAAAGATATAGAGTTGAAGATTTAAGATTTTTTTATTTATACATTGAAATATATTTTTAGTCCATGACTGCTGAACCATAGAGATAACTTTTCAGAGCAAATCTCACACTTTTGGATCCTAAAAAACAGGATCTTTTTTCTTGGCTAAAATGCAGGAAACTCGGGATGCTCTTTTAAGGTATTGAAATGTACTGATTACTTATAAATCAGTAGAATTATAAAAACACCCTAATTTCTTAGCTGTCACTGTTGAACACTGTTTGCAAAACTGTAAGGAGATTTCAGCTGCTTAGTCTTTCCTTCCTTGTTAAGGACTGCAGTTAGGTATTTCTCATTGTAGGTGCTGAAAGTAATGCTTCAAATTTCTACATTTGACTAAAGTTACAGTTTCTGAGGAAACTAAAAGTCTATTTTGCTTCCAAAAAAATTGAAAAGCATGAGAAACCACACATATTGGGACTACACTGCAATTTTCTAGATTAAATTTTTGTTGTTCAAGACTCATGTCTGCTTCTGGAGGAGGCCACTTGAATATAGTCAAGTGTACTGAGGTAAAAAATTCACTGTTGATTAGATTCGGATTTATCATTTGATTGCTAGTATCTATCCATAGATCTACATACAACCAGGAAGCATAACACAACACCTTCTTCACAGAATTATTATCTTCTAACAGCAGCACCTGATGTCCGAGGCAAAGGTATCATCTTTTTAATACTAAGTGCTTTCAACCTACCTAGTGAGCCAAGAGATTCAAAAAGGTCAACTAATTTATTTCATAAGTAGTTGCAGGACAGGGATGTCTGTAAGTCAAAAATTCCTGTATTGTCATAGTTTAACCAAGTGGTTTAAACCAGGACATAAGCTTTGTCCCAAAGGAATTTTCTTCCATCATAGAAACAAATGAATGCCTAATGTCATTCACCTAACTATAAAGGCACTTACAGATGCTGGGACATACAGAAATAATGTGAAAAAATAATAAACTATGTGTAGTACTGTACCCTTTGTACAAGATAAACACAAAGCTTTATAGGTAAGTTACACTAGATTTTTGTCCTTTTCTGTATATTCTTAATTTGTGGAGAGAGACAGAGATGTCAAAGCTGACAAGCACACAAATCATGGAGTTGCTAAATAATGGTTGGAAGGTTTCTGGAGGTCATAAGAGTCCAAACCCCTACACGAAGGAGGACCGTTACCCCACTCCCAGGTCAGGGGTGGTGTCTGAAGTGCTCCAAGGACAGTCCTGACAACTCCTAGTCTTGAACAACCCTCCTGACTGAACCTCCCAAGACTGCACTTTTCATACATCATTTGGCACTACTGTCACCTTCATAGCGGCCCTTCAAGTAGTTAGAAGCAATCACTAAGCCCCTCATCAACCTCCTCTTCCCGGGACCACCAACGCTCAGTTTCCCCAGCCCGTCTTTCCTGTAGGGTGTGTTTTAGGCACCGACCATCTTAGACACCCATTACCGGACCAGTTTCTGCTGTAAGTGGGGGGCCCCAGCACTCCCTGTCATCTGCCAGCTCCCAGTGTCCAGGAGAGGGACACAGAAATTTTCCTCAGTCTCTTGGCCACCCTTCTTGTACGCGATCAGCCAGTGACAGGATGCTGCACGGCCCCCGCCTGGTGCTTCCTTTGGGCCAGCCCCGGGCCCAATGCCCGGGAGCAGTTTGATGCCATAGCGGCTGCAGACCTTGGTCCTTCCCCGCAGGAGGTCTCTGTCAGCCCCGCCACTCCTGGGAGCTGTCTGGCCGTGACCCAACCCGGGAAAAGGCGTTTCTGCAGCCGCCGCAGCGGCCGGGACACCTTTGAGTGCCGATAAGGGGCTCTTTGTCCCCGGCAGAGCAGCGCGGTGTCGGGGCGGGCGGGCAGCGGGAACAGCGCCGGCCCCGGCAGCGGAGGAGCTTCCCGGCCAGGCAGGCGCTGGGCTCGCTCTCGACCTCCCCCGGCTGCCACNGCCCTGCCCTGCCCTGCCCGGTGCGGGGAGGAGCAGCTCCCGATCCCGCTGAGGAGCAGGTTATCGGTGTGCCGGGCTTTCTGCAGGAGAACGGGCTCCAAGGAAGTCGGGGGAATCAGATGAAATCAAAGGAATTAAGCCGGGAGGGAATTTTGCCTGCAAATTGTGAGTGTCAGTAATCCCAGGCTCACACTGCTGACAGCAGATTGGTAACGCATAGCGGGTTTAAATCTGAATTGGCTGGCACTGCCCATAACCCCAGCTCTGCTCATTCCGTTTGTTTCAGGGAAAGGGTTCCCCGTTACTTAAGGAAGGGAGTGATCCATTGTGTGCTGCCTCTTTAAGATGCTATATGTAAAGTTTGGTTGCTAGGTCCCTCCCTTTTTTTTTTAATGGATACCAGATGTCGGGAGAAAAAAGCAGTTTATGTTCCAACAAGCCTACAGAGTGGATGTACATTTCTAGCTGTTAGCAAAACACTTGCTAATTACAATGCTTCCTTCTCTTTAAAGCACGGATAACTTACAGAGTCCTTTTTGCTAAACGATGACCAAACGTTATGCTACCAGTGCTATTTTTTTTCCCCAAAGAAACGGTGCAGTAAGTGTTGAAAATTCAACTAAATTCACTAAATACCTTAACTGAGAATGGGAAGAGCTAGTTTTGCTTTTTGTTTTCCCTATTTGAAAGCCAGAGAAAGTAACATACGAGTCGTGAACAGATGGCATCAATCAGTCAGCACAAATCTTGCCTAACGTCAGTGTTACAGTATAGTACTCTACTCAAATGAACATTAATTTTGGAAACCAAAATGATTTCTAAGGAAGTGTGTTGGAGTAATTTTGTCCTTGTGGTATATTGCTTCAGTTATTACAAATTTTTATTTTTGGAGTGGCTGGATAAACACATAAATTTTAACTCATTTATAATTCTTAGATAAATGGAAGATTTTTTAATTTTGCTTTATTTAAGAAACTCAAGTTTTAAGTAAAGCTTCTGATAAAAAATATCCAATGGATCATTTCTGTTCTTGCTATTATTCACTGGGCAGACTGGTCTGTCTTTACCTCTGGACTAATAGGGTTTTTTTTCAGTTGTGTTTAGTCTATTTTGCCTTTTCAGTAGCGTATCAATCAGTCTTTCTCCTATTTTTTCCCCTTGCCAGCCCACCCTCTGCCCACATGCATGGGAAAGGGGAAAATTGCCTCACGTATTCTTCTTCTTCCAGCCGGCGAGTAGGAGGTGTTTTATGATACCTTATTCCACTGTAATAGGGAAGTCACAGATTTGCCCTACTACACACAGTTATTTAAATCTCTTTTTAATCCAGAAATCTATGTATGCAATTAAGGGGAAAAGGTAGATTTCAAGAAAGTAAACGGGATTTATAACTTTGGTCAGAATCTAGTTCGTGTGTACTTTTTTATTAGGGTTATGTTTCCCCCTTTTTAGATAAACCCTTCAGAACAACTGGAGTAAAGGCTCTTCAGGATTTGTTTAATTCCCATGCAAGCTGCTAATGTGGTGTGAAAGAGCTTATAGATCTTTCTCAAGCTTCGGGACCAGGAAGGAAAAGCTTTCACTGTCTGTGGGGGCACAGCTTCTCTTATCCCCCTTTTGCTGTGGGAAGCGATACTCCATCACCACCTGGGAACTCAGGGAAGTGAAAACTCACCCTCTACTCCAACTCCTGGAGCTGTGTAATAACCACCACAATCCGCTCTATGCTTCCTGATCCCCCTGGCTCACATTTCTCATGCCACCTACCATTGCTGCCACTTATCCCGTTTTTGTTACCAGTCACAACCTACTTGTTCCTTTCAGTTATTGTGAGCAGACCCCAGGGCTTCCGCTTTCCCACAGAGACAGGAGACCAAAGCTGACTCTTCTCCGGCTTTCTCTTTTGAGTTCGTGGTACTGTTTCTTGCGGGGTGACCCAGCAGCCTTGCCAACTTGCTCTTAAGGCACCTTCCAGGAAAATAAAGTTACTGCTTGAAATCCCCTCTGAAGGCTACTGGCCAGCATCTCAGGCCCCTCATTTCCCAAGTGAGTCCTCTAACCATGAGCATCTCCTCCACCAGTGCTCCCACTTTTCCCACACTGCACCCTGGGAGGAGGATTTTGCCTTCTGAGCAAAGAGAAGTGCTATGAAGCTTGGGGGTCAGGACCTATTTTGGTCACATTTCTCTCCCAACATCACCAGCTGACCTTCTTTGGGAAACTCCCTGTGCGGTGACTCCATCCTTCTGCAGGGACATTGAGGCTTATAGTAAGCAGAGAGAGAGACTGTCTCCTGATGAAGACACTGAATTACTCTTTGTAGGATCACAGAGATGCCTTAGGAGGAAGCTGTAGAGTTTTCTTCATTGATAGACTAGTAAAGAGTTAGGATTAATGTTTTTAACTCTGATGAGTGTTTTGTGTTAACAGCAGGTAGAAGAAAAACATCTAGAAAAAAATGGCTTGTGAGGAAAGGAGAAAGCTGTCTCAGTCATTCCAGCCTCTGATGTTAGCAAACCACATGTATTTTGTTATAGTGGGTGATAACTTTCAACCAAAGCCTCTTCAAGAACCAGTTGTGTAAGTTTTTTACTACCGGTTATATGCAGAATACAGACTTCTAATTCATGTGCTAAGAATCAGGTTGCTAGTTTCAGCTGACTGTCTTTCTTATCCTGCAAAAGTGGAAATTCAGAGCCTAGTCTGGGCAGTTTGAACAGGATCCAGAGGCAGCTGTCTGCCAGAGAACAACCTGTTCAGATCCTCTCATGGCTCAATATTTCTAACTCAGTCAACTTTTCCCATATCAGCTGTAGGAACCGCCTGTTACACACCTAACAAAGTATCAGCTGCGCAGTTAGTAGACAGAACAGCCTCATCTCATGAACTGCACTTGAGGTTCACATGCATGGAATATGAATTTCAGAATATAATAAATCTCAGAACAAAAAATGATTCCTTCTCACACTGTGCTTGCTAATGTGGACTCAGGCTAATGTAAAATGAGAAGGATTGTGGCTGCAATGGGTTTGTCTGCTTTAGGGGGAAGGTGGCATTTGAAGTAGGAGACCAAATTTAAAAAGGGTTGTATTTTTCCCCTTGGATGAATAATCTGGAAGAGAAGCGAAATCATAACTGTTGAAGGAATGATAAAAAAATGATTTTGGGTGCTCAGCTGTAACCAAACAGGAGGCGGTGTGTTTTTTACTTTAGACTCCAAATGTTACTGCATTTTTAAATCCCACGTTCCTGATCACTGAGGAAATACATAGTAATGCTTTTTCCCTAAAAAATACTACTCATCTCCTTTTGAAATTCTTTTCAACCAGTCATGAAGCTTCAGTATTTTATTCCACAGCATTTCACAGCAAATTACTTCTACTTAATTTGAGACCAGTAAAAAAAAGCTCTATGTATGATGATATTCAAAGAAGATACTAAAGCAAAAAAACCCCAACCAAACAACCAAGACCAAACCCGAAGAACCCAACCCAACCAAACCAACCAACCAACCAACACCCCTCCTTCTGACCCCCCAAGAAAAACAAGGAATATTTTCCTACAGTGATTAAAATTTAAATGTTAGATATATTCTTATTTGTATAATATATGTGTGTATTTGTGCATGGGTGTGTGCTTGCAGATGTATGCTTTAGCTGTGCAAAATGAGAGATGTATTTCCAATTATGCTGGGAAAGAAAAAAATACTGATTTTTCAGTTGTTGACCATTTTAGACATCTGTATTATAAACTGAAGTATGTGGAATTATCGAGATTATGTTAGAACAGAACAGTCTAGAAGGAAATGTAACCATCTTGCTTGAAAAATTGTGTAGCAAGCGAAAGATTACAAATGCATGTTTTGTTTGCTTTAAAACTAACATTTTTTATCTTCCAGAAAAATTGTCAGTAAATACAGTGGAAATGAGAACAATCTCCTATGGATATTAGCAACCTCCCCACATTTCTATAGTTCTACAGTAAGGTGAAAAAAATCATCAGGAGAAGGAAGCTGTAACCTCTTGTAGTTAAAAACTTTGAGTAAAAGTGTGTTAAATACTTTAAGAAGGATGAAATATTTTATCATCAGCTTATTTTTTTCATCAGTCACTCCAAATTCAATTTGTCAAACCCAAGAGAGATGCCTAGAATATCAAGAATCTGAACATGATGTAGGTAGAATAGATATATTCTTACCTCCTTTCCTAAGAAGAAACAGTCACTTTGACAGCAATCTTCAGGTAGCAAAGTAATTCAAAACCAACATTCTCAATTTTGGCACAATTTTAAGGCAAGAGTCACAGCTTAGGTCTTTATTGAAGGCACAAAGTGAAATGGAAGAAGAAATATACAGCTGCAGCAACAATAACAGGAAACCAGAAGAAAAAAGGGGCTGGGTTCTGCCTCTTGATCTGAATATGCTCAAGATAAAAGTAAGTAGTAATGCTTTGGTAAGTAGTTGCATAATGGGTGTCCTGCCATTTGGAACATCCTATGCACACAGAGACACACACATGAGACATGACATGACACCAGTGAGAATCTGGCGTCTTTATCTCTTTGGTAATTTTGGAAGTAAATTCTTAATTTTTCAGGCAGACCTGGAGTGATCTGAGAGCCTGAGTTAAAGGGCCTTTAAGTTTGACTCAGGAAGGAAGAATGCCCAGGAAGTATGGGCACTAGTGTTTCACTTTGGAAACAGCTCTCCTTCTGCTTCTTCTCTCCTAGATTTTCATTAAACTTAAAATTTGTAAAAGTTAGTGTTACTGCTTTTAGGAACAAAAAAAAAATGTTAGAAAGGTAGATTATTTTCCAAAGTGACAATCTTCTGTTACAAATTGGGATTTTTATAATTTCTCTGAATCTTTCCAATTCTGTTCGAAAGTGTTACTGGTGCAGCAGCAGTCTTATAGGAATGGCAGTTACTTTCAAACTCTAGGACTTCGGAAGTTTAAAAGTTGACTTTGGTGTTGCTCATTTCTCTTAGGCAAAAAAAAAAAAAAGGTTTTTTTGAAGAATATGCAGGAAATGTATAGAAGAAGAAAGATCTATATCCTCTACTCTCTTATGGGTACATGCGAAGTTCTTTAGATTGCATGTTCTTTTTAAGCTGTGCATGCTATGCAGTATGTACAAATGTGTAAAACATTAATACTCCTAAAACTCCAGAATTTTTACATTCTCGAATCTACCTGAAAAAACTAAACCCCGGATACCAGAGCACTTCTTTATTTCCTTCGATAAATTTGTGTAAATTACACAGACACACAGAAGTGCAATAGTGAATGACTGTGTCACCTGCGGTGTCCAAACAAGGAGCTCATTCTGACATGTCCTGACTTCAGCCTTGACCCAAAAGGGGTAAGGACAGAAGCTACTGAAATGTGCTCACCAACATTTGCCCAGCAAAGGGAATCTTGGCACTGGATAATAATCTGTGATGTCTTTTGTTTTTATAAAATTTACAGGATAGTATTTTTCAGTGATTTTGACTACCTTAACACCAAAAGAAATATTAATTATTTAATTTACCATGCTTTTTACTTCTTTTTCCTTGGAAATATGGCCAGATATTCAGATAATATAGCTATGGCCAAAGAAGACATGATTAGATTTAACTGTTACAAGTGTCAGTTTAGGTTTTCTTTGAGGAGTAAAGAACTTCCATGAAGGGTTCAAACCTAATTGAAAATGTTAGCTGATATTTCTGATATGGTCTCCTTTAATCTGATATTTTTTATATGTGACAAAGAGAGATAATTTAGTCTTATGTCTTCTTTCATGCAAGGATCTGTCACCTCGCAGTTCTCATGACACACAGAAATGTCAGTTAACTTGGAGGTAGCAATAAGGATGAACTCAGTTCTAGTATTGAAACCAGCTTTTCCTTGTTCATTTAAATACTGCAATTAAAACAATATAGTATTAAATAAAATACCAATAAAATTAAGCCATAATTCTAAATATATTTGTCTGTCTAGAAGATACTGCTCTTTCACCCTTCCATGTTGAATGTGGAATTCAGAGGATTTTTTTCTGAAGAGGTCAATATTCATGCTTGTAATGACAACAGGTGGCAAAATACTAAAATACAGCTACAAAATGGGCTTCAGTGTTACCTCCTGTGAGTAACATGGCTTTGAGGTTTGGGTTTGTTTTAAACATGATTGCTGTATCAGAGGAAGTGGCAGGATCTCTCCTGTGTGCCTTTACTAGCGCAGACACTTCTGCAGTGTCTGCAGTTGAACTAAAACAAGATTTCAGATTAAACTGACACTTTTTTGTTTTCCAAATTTAAAGAAGAAAATTGGTTTTCTACTAGGAAAAGTGACTACTATGGTCAATTGATTCCAGTAAGTTTGAAGCAGACGGTCCCTAATTGCGGATGTGTGGTGATGGCAGCAGTGCAAGTAGAATTTTACAGCAAATATATTATCAGAGGAAGAGTGCCAGCACAAAGGGAAGGTGACACAGGCATTACAGAAATGATCAGAAAAGAAGCCAAGGAAGAAAATATAGGTTGCCATGAAGCACATTAATGAAAACTGTGCAGGGACAGCCACAAGGGGAAGATTATTTGTAGTGAATAAGACCTCATGAGTTATTTGGGACTCTTGGAAAGAACGCTTTTCTTAGAAAAATATTTGATGTTCTTGGCAATCACTTCTTTCACTGGCACCCTCTATGACAGCCAGTTATTCATTATCAAATGACTAATTACTATGATAGCTGGCATTAACTTAAACAAAACACATAGCCTCCATCCTATTCTAGATTTAGTAGGACAAAAGAAGAAATATATGGAATATAATGAGTTTGCTTTTTAAAAAAAAATATATAAAGCATGATAGCTCTCTTATTTTTTCCAAATGACTAAAATAACTGATGAGGAAGTAAGAGGTGCCTTTGGTGACTTTGTAAAGGGATGCAGATTCAGAGATGAGATTTGAATTTGCACTTATTCTCAACGTGCCTCTGTCACAAGCTATATACACCTATATACACCTTTGCTTTCAGGAACATACACATTGTCTACATACTAGTTTTTCAAGCCCTCTGCTTATCCTCATCTTTTCCATATATGTGACTGCTTGCCTATAGACAGGACCCTGCTTTTCAGAATTCATTCTTTATCTATTTTAGTTAGATCCTGTTCCAGCATCTCAGTTGCAGGACTGGACAGCCACAAGTAACTTCTGAAAGCCTTGGGTTTGACTTTCAGAATATGCTTTGTAGGCAATGATTGTTTAAACTTGGCAAAGTGATGCTTATAATGGCTGTGGTTTGCTTTTTATGAAAAAAACAGTAGTATTAAAGTAATGGATATTTCCAAGACTAGTCAATCTTTGATATTAGATTCACTCAGTATTGGAGTGTAAGCCAGTTATTTTTCATGTTTCTCTTCAAGTGTACAAATTACAGCAAAAAACCCAAATTCTGTGTTGTTTTTAACAAATCTCAGTGTATTGATAGTAGGTGCAGTAGGAACTGACTGTACATCACCCTAATTTCTAAACAGGGTGACAACATTCTGGAAAAAAAAATCTGGCAATTCCAGTATTTTCAAACCTGCTGTCAGGGCATGTTTAAACTGGCTGCCAGCAATGCCAAAGAATACGTAGGCAAGATAACAAACTATTATCAAACATTTATAAAAGTTCACTTTCTTGTCTTCTAGTTTGGATAGGTGCTGTGGTCATTCATGTTCATAAAATTGTAACAGAAACTGTATCTAATATATTTAAATATATACAAAATTTGACAATTAGAATAATTAATTTCAGAGAAATTGTGCCTTTTGTTAGTCTCATATACTGCTGGCTTGTATTAAAATACATAATAATCACCAGCCAGTAAGTCTCTGTGTATTGTCTAAAAAACTAGTTTTCCAGTTTAATTTGTCAATTTCTTTATGACATTTTCTTGCAGTATATTATTTACTAGTTATACTATTAGCTTCAAGTTTTGTTCTGTGAAAACTCCCACTAAATGTCATGTTTGATATATTTTTAGATAACTAAACATGAGATTTGATTTACTCAACTCTCAATTAAAAGTGAAAAGAGAATAAAATTAGAGTATCAATATTAATTTTTTTTTATTTTGCTGACACTAATGTATAATACAAACAGATACTGACAAACTTAATGAAGTCTTTTTTGTCATATTATTACCTAAGTTGCTTGTGATTATCTTACAAAAATAACAGCTTTAAGAAAAGCAAACAAAACACAACTGGAATAATTTGATTTCCAGAGGCTATCCAAAGTCCAAATGCAGTGCTCATGCCAACAAAGGAAAGTTTTTTCATTTATTTTGAAAATGGCTAAGTGTTTTAATTAAAAATTTATTCACTTAGTCTCCTGCTAAAATAACCAGACCCTCACTTCTTTGTGGCCTGATTTTTAATTTTCAAGTCAGTTTCAAAGGCAAGGAAACAATCTATAGGAAGACATCAGTTCTTATCACTTTGTGTTTTTCAGGAGAAAAATGACCTCCAATGAAGCTCCTTGCTGTGAATGCATGATTTCCTTTATTTCCTGACAAAATATAAAGTTATATGCTTGTATTGTTTTGCTTCAGTGAAAAACAAGTTTAATAAATATAGAATATATAAGTATAGAGTATGTGTCAGAAAGAAACCAGAAGTGAAAATCAGTGAATTCTCTACTTCCATCTCCTCTGAGGGATATACGAAGACAACAATAAAATAGGAATGGAGGATGGGCTTCCCCCCACTGTCTGCACTGGTTGACAATATATATATTTTTCCCATCTTGAAGTGTCTGAATACCAGCAATTTGTATTTGTATCACAGAGTCACAGAATGGCTGAGGTTGGACAGAACCTCTGGATGCCAGCTGGTCCAACCTGTTTGTTCAAACAGTGCCACTTAGGGCAGGTTTATCAGGCCTGTGTTCAGATGGGCTTTTTAAAATATCTCTAAGGATGGAAATTTCACAGCCTCTCTGGGCAATCTGTGCCAGTCCTTGGTCATCCTCCCAGTGAAAAAGTGTTTCCTGATGTTCAGAGGGAAGCTTCTGTGTTTCAGTTTGCACACATTGCCTCTGGTCCTATCCCTGGGAATGATTGAAAAGAGTGTGACTCTGTTTGCTTTGCACCCTTCCTTCAGGTATTTGTATACACTGATGAGTTACTCCCTGAGACTTCTCCACACCAAACAGTTCCAGCTCTCTCAGGCTTTCCTAATAAGAAAGATTCTCCAGTCCCTCATCAGCTTTGTGGCCGTTTGTTGGACTCACTCCAGCATGTCCAGGTGTCTCTTGTAGTAAGAGGCTCAGAACTGAATGCAGTACTCCAGGTGTGTCCTCACCAGCGCTGAGTGGAGGGGAAGAACCACTTCAGCCTGCTGGTAACACCACCCTTAATGCATCCCTGCTCACTGATAACCCTCATCGCCACAGTGGCACATCTCTGCCTCATGTTTGACTTGGTGTCCTGCAGGACACTCAGGGCTTTTCCATCTGGGTGGCCCCCAGCCTGTCCTTGGTGCCTAGGGTTGTTCCTTCTCATTTGTAGGACTTAGCACTTCCCCTTGTGGAAACTCAAGTGCCAGTGCAGTTTTCTTTTCCTTGTAAAAAAGGAGTTAACAGTCTTGCTTCTTTGAGGTAGTTAATAGTCATATTTTTTTGCCACATTTTGGAAAAACTAAGGTCATTGCTTTGCAATCAATCTGTCTTTAAGTGCACTTGAGGAGTCTAAGATAAGGAGCACTTGCCATGGAGTTTGCTATATGTGAGCTTAGTTTCACTAAATGACTTCCTACTGGGTTAGCGGGTTTTAAACTCCATTTTCTATTTCCCTCACTTGTGTATGTATTTGAGTGTATTTCTTTTTTACTATTTTAATATTTGAAACATAGCTAGAAACCTTTAATACAAAGGAATTGTATACGTAACAAAATATTTTTATCATTAGTTCATAATTAAAATATCCATAAAGTAGTCATATTAAGATGACAGTTGAAAATAGAGGTCTTGATTCAGCAAAGTATTTAGTGCTTAATTTAGTTTTGAGACCTTGACAGTCCAAATGAATTCAATGTCTAAACTGCTTCAGTAACATACACAGTCTATTTTAATTATATGTTGCATAAAAGAACTTAGACCTAATACCCTCAGTTATTTGTATTAGACTCATATATCTCATTTGTTTCTAGGTACAATCAACTATGTAGCTACAGAGCTACCCCGCACTGCATCTCAATTATTTCTATTCATCTAATCAGTAAATTTAATATTTTTGGTGCCACTATCTGAAAAGAGTGCTACTCAGCCTTAATTAGAAGTTACAGGTTTGGGATGCAGAAAGTGAATTATTTAGAAACTATTTTATTTGTTGTGACAGACTAAAATTTCCAATAATATTTGTTTGGCTTATAGACATATATATATATATATACACATATATATATATGTGTGTGTGTGTGTGTGAGATTGAATCACATGTAGTATTCAACAACTGCATACGTATGTCTTATTGCATGTTTTGTGCTTATGTGTTTATATGGAGATGATTTTGTGAATATGACACATCAGTTTGCCTAGAATACACAGTGTTTTCCACACTAAAATGTTGGAATTATAAATAGCACCTAAACCCTCCTGTTTATGTTGTAGCAACAAACATTTTTTCCTCTAGATGGCAATACATTGCAAGAAATATTGTCAGTCTGTCTGCAGTACTTTTAAACATTGAATTTGGCAATCTCCAGAGGGTATTTAAAGTGAAATTACTCACTCTTTTCACTTGAATTTTTTTGAGGGTTGTTAAGTGTAACATAATATATAATTAAGAAAATCCTATGAAATTGGAAGACGTAAATGCGTTAAAAAATAATCAGTTATACTACATTCAGTGCATAAATACTTGCCTATAACCAATGGCCTCATGGGCTTTTACATCAAGATAACCTGTAAAAGGATTTCCCAAATATATTAGTATTTTTCACATAAGTTACTGTAGGAAATGTGACTTTTACTTTTCCATACAAAGACTGAAATTGCGTATTGACTCATTACATTTTCTGGTTCGATCACAAATTAAAATACAGTATGGGAAAAATAATTTTCTGAAACAATGAGCAATAATAATACGGAAAATTATGTATAATATATTAGAGGTAGAGATGCTGTTGTAGAAGTGATGATGAATATAGGAAGAACCAATCAGTCAGGATAGGTAGTATCTTTCATACACCAGCTGATATAAGCAGAGTGTTAAAATAGACATTTTTCCAGAAATCTCAGTCAAAAACCTGTATTTTCCTCTCTTCATATATTTTAAACTTGACTTCTTTTTCTGTTCTAGTATACCATAATAAAAAGTTATACTGTATTTTCTTGAAAACATTAAATAGAAACTCTGGGGTTTCATGCACATCTGGAGCTCATATATTTTTATATACTCTTTTAGAAAATACTGTGTGCACCTACTGAAAAATATATGAATTGAGACACTATTTCAACCATATAACACACTTGAGATATCCTTGTTTCTGTATATGAGTTTGACTTTTTTTCTCTATAAAAATAAATACTGATACTTTATTGGAAGACTTTAACCTTCATTCGTTTCAGCAGAATCTGACAGAACAGTAAATCAGCCCAGAATGTTTAGTCATGGTATCTTCCCCTGAAACTTCCAGTGTGGGTTCCTGAGGAATTACTCAAAAGAAATATTTCCCCTCTAACTTTAGTTAAATGAAGAGATGATATGGTGATATGATCCTGAGTATGCTGAGGATAAGCTCTGCACCTGGAGAGCTCAACAAGTTGTGAAGTGTGGGCATAAGAAAAAATGGAAGGGGACAGTGAAAGGGGGCAGAAATGGCAGTTTTGTGGCAACATGTCTGCAAATGTTTGTAAGTTAGTCATACACTTTGCCTCAGGATAACTCTGTGGGTTTAGGGATAGATTTCTCAGGTCTGTATGTTTACCCTCTTAAAAAGGAAGTGTTGAACTGGTATTTTTGGCCTTCTGGATTGGATTAGGAGAAATGCGGGGGTACCTGATGCTAATAAATATGGAAAGGGAAGGCACAGACCAAGACATCTGGGCTTTGGTGAACACTGATAGTGGAAAAACTGTGGGTGTTTCCTTTGAGATGGCAAAAGGATGAAGATGAGCTCACTGTTGACTACAAATTTTAAGATGACTCAAGCAAGGAAGACGGTAGAAAAAAATGCCACCTGATTTCACTGTAGCAAACAGATAAAAGCTGCAGATATGTGAGGGTTAAGAGTGCAGTAGAGGAGTTTGCTGGCTGGTTTCTTTGAGATAAAAACCTGAAGGTTGAAAGACTAGTGGAGGGGCTGAGCTGTAAAGCATAAATAGCCTAGGGAGGACTGCAGATCTTTCTGTGGACAAAATACTTATGAAGCAAAGAAATTAGTGCAGGAAGAATGGAAAACAGAACTCCAGGATGCCTCTTAGCTACTTGGAATGCAAAATTTCCAGTTTGAATGGTGGCAGTTGCAGAAATTGCCACTAAAATTCAGGATATCACACTACTGTGGAGTACTCAGACTTCCGAAGCCTGCTTTTAGTGTCCATCCAGAAAGTACTTCAAGTGCAGGCAACACTGGAGCTGAGCTAAGTGATGAAATCCTGGAAAGAGATGGGGTGTGACGTTGCAGTGCTGCATCTTCTGCAGAAGATGTTGGTGTTTGGTCAGCAGTCTGAAAATGCTTCATCCAAGATTTCTTTATTAAACTCCTTAAATATTTACTGTAATGCATTAGGAATACCATATTTGCCTTTAGGAGTCAGTCAACCAGCTCTTGTTGCTGCTGGTAGAAAGTAAACATCGCAGTACTCCTTAATAAAATCTTGCCCTTGACACTGAGGAAAGGATGCACATTTAAGGCAGAACATTTTGGTGGTCTCCAGGTTCTTGATGAGCCCTGTAGGATAACTTGCCAGTCTCAGGCTTCTCCTGTTAGTATTGAGACTTTGTCACCTCTGTCTCTGGAATTAGTGAGATGTGTAACACAAGCATCAAACTGTCTTTACCACCAACATCTTTGTCATTTATATTGCTTAGATTAGGGAATTGTTGTGCCAAAACTGTTCATTTGGAAGTATAACAATAAGCATTATTTAAAATATAACTATAGATCAGACTACATAACAGTAGTGGTTGCAATTCATCTGGCAATCTGCAATTCATTCTTAGATTTCTAAGAGGCAGTCATCCATTGTTGAAACTGTCACCTCGGACTTCTTTGATCCTTTACTGTGAAAAAACAGGCAGATCCAAAAAGTAATTACTTTCATCCTAAATTAAGCATTTAGGACAGGTTTGGCCAGAAAGCATCCTTTTCTCCCTATTGACTAGTTTTAGACACTAGACTTAGGTAAAGTGAATCTCACTTAATATCTGCCCTGAACAGCCCTAGCCTGGCTTGGTATGTGTTCTCCNAAAAAAAAAAAAAGCTCTAAGATCTCTACACAGGAGGACTTTTTTTTATCGCTGTAAAGAAGCTGGAACAGTGTTAAAGCAGTTTCAGTTGTGTTAAAGCAGTTTCAGTTGAGGAAGATCTAGCCTGCAATATTGTTGTAATGTCTGCCACATTAAATGAAGTCACCTTATTTTACTTAAAATGATACTGGTACATTATATATGTTTGCTAACATACTATAAACTGGGGTTTGCACTAAGACAACTAAATTTGTTAGATACTTACATGTGCAAATTTCTGTAATGTGAAAATAATACTGCACTGTCTTGAATCTTTTAAACTTGTTTCCACCTGTGCTAACTTTGAATGCAAAATTCTGTGAAACAGCAGTATCTACTCACTTAGTGCTTGTTTTAAAGAGGAGTAGTAAATAGGATAAAGGGCAAGGAAGATAACAGTGATATTACTTTGCTACAGAGGGTCAGAAAAAATTGAATTGATTAATAAAGAATTAATTCTTTACTCCATATTCAGAGGAGAAATTTCTTCTATAAACTATTCGTTAAGAAATCTGATTATGTTAGTGCTAGAATAGTTATCATACAGTTATACACTGAGAAACATCCTTTTTCCCCTTGAAAATACCCTTAGTGATAATCTCATACTGTAAATTCCCTTTGAAGAACTGGTTCTTCTTGCATCACCTCTGACATAACAGAGAATGTATCATTCTTGAAATACACATTGTCTTATCTATATTTTAAAGATCTCATGTGGTATCTATACTTATTTAGGGATTTTTTCCCATTTTCTAGAAAGTATGGAACATTTTCAGTTAAGTTATGAATAACGTGGGATGGGTGCTGGAGCATTATGCATAATACCAGCATATGGATAAAATCACAGGAATTAGCAAAATTCCACATAGCTTTTGAGGAGCAGATGCTTTGAAAGGTGGCTGCTGTTAGGATTGTGACCTATGGATAATCCATGGATTCATACCAATCCTAAAAATCCTAGACAGCTTTCTACAGTACCAGCTCAGAAAGGGTCCTTCCTTCTACACATCCCATACAGATTCACTTGACCCAGTCACCTGTAAGGGGACTGCCTTGCCTTAGACTTTTGCCAAGAGCCTTTATGAAATCTCAGGTCTAGGGCAACAATGATCACAGCTGTCAGAGGTTGGAAAAAGTTATCCCTACCCAGAAAATAGATAGGGTACAGCATGGCCCAAATCATGCTAGCTGTGTGTACCCTGGATGCTTAAATCAAAGTTTGCTTTGTGCAAGTATTAAACTGAATTGTAAATGTTTTCCTCTTAACATATTTCATGAGACAATGATGCCTTACTCCTCTAGAAGTGGTGTCTGCCCTCCCCAGTCTGCACCACAATTTCCACCACTTTGCTTTCAGTGGTATGAGTGTTTGCAAAACCATTGCCAAATCAGGCAGCTATTCTGGCAGAGACCTCACACTACACAGAATGAGCTTGTGTTGGCCCCAGGGCTTCTCAATGCCTGAATCTTTGTCTACTCACAAGGAAGACAGTTGGAGTAAGGGAAGGATGACCTTCTCATCAGCAAATGCAATTTAGTTCAGATTCAGCTGTGTCCTTAGTCTGTACTACCATAGTTTCACACTGCCAGTGTGTTCATATCATCATATTACTAAAACTCCCTGTGGGAAAAAAAAGAAAAAAGGTGTTAAAACTTTCAGAATAAAGATCTTTTGCACATGTAAAAGGAAGATAAATTAGTCAAACATTCTGAGAGTATATTTTGATAAAAAAAAGAAACCCAAAGCCATTGGGTCAGACAGCAACCTCTTCCTCTGTTCTGCTATTTGGGCTTCTGCCTTTCTACTGACGTTGATTAATAATCAACTCTTACTTTTCTAGGGTAATTATATATGACAGATCATTAGGATTACCTAGATGGAATGATGAAAAATGTTGTAACTTCTGATATTTTTTTAAGACAGAATTTGCCAAGGGATTCTGTTTCCAGTAGTAAGAGCCAGCTAATAACTTACAAATTATTGTGACATAAGGCAGAGACAGTAAATAGAATGTATCGGAATAGTTTAGTTTCTTTTCATTGAGTTGCTATCAGTAGCTGCTTTCTTGCTTACTGAAGGGAAGAAAAATCTGATGACTCTAAGTCCCCTATTTTAATAGTCAGAATACTTGGATTTGTTTCTGTAAGTTTTTTGTAATGATCTGGGCCTGAGTTTCTTCAACTGTAAAACAGGATTAATTTTTCACAGAGGTTTAAAAAACACAATTAACTAATATTTAAGAAATACTTTGAAACCCACAGACGGAACTTTTTTAAAGTTAGTTCTACATGAAGTGTGTTCCAGAGATATGTGTATGTTACTTGGATAATATTCTGCCAAAATATTCTGCCAAATATGTAAGAATCAATCAATCTGTAAGAGTGAAAACAAATTTGGAATTGCTAAAACTCAGTACATAATGAAAACTAATTAAATTAACAGAAAATGGAATGGTATGCTCCTGGTTTGGAACAGAAACTACCTGACGTGATTATTTTGAAGCAAACTTCATCTTCCATATGTCAAGAATGAGTTTTTCTTTACAGACAGACCATAATGGGACGAGATCTGGACACATAATTGTAAAAGAAGATTTTTATTTTGATTAGCAAAGGAACAGGCAAAACCACATTTTATCTCTAACAATGGTAAATACAGACTGAACCAGCTAACTTTAAGGGAAGTGCTCAGTTAAGAGTGCAATTGTTTAAATCTGCTTGAATATCCACTTAAGAGAAGTATATATCTCTCAGGACAGGAGTAATTGTCAGTTACAGTCTGTTTTACTCTGTGAATAGGGAACTTTATTCCTGCTCTGACTGTAGTCCTAACATGGTGCCTCAGTTGCTAAATTTATGTAATGAAAGATACTACCTATTAAATGAGAAGTCACCAATGCTAGTAGCAAGTCCAATTATTCTTTCTGCTTTAAATAAGTGGAAAAGAAGGAAAACAAAACACAGAATGTTGAACAACAACAGCAAAACCCCAAGACAAATGCTGGCTTTGTGGTTATTGAGATCTACTTTATTTTTGTAGTGTTATCCAGTTCATGACAAGGCAAATCAGTAAAAACACTAAAAGAACCAGACACAGTATAAGCAATAGATGAATGTGCCAAAATTCTCCTTGTGTTTTATACATAATGGCATAACAGGAGATAGCTCAAAAGCATGCAGATGAACCCTCAGTTTATCAGGAGTTCAGGGAACAAAAAAGCAGCCTGCAGCTAGCTTTCTCCACCTATGCCTGGCACAAATACATTAGCTAAATGCTGTATTTTATTGCTAAATAGAAAGAAACAAACAGTGAAATTTTAGTATCTAGCAAGAGCTAAAGCTGGCAGAAGAAGAAAAGCAATAGCATTCAAAGAAAATAACAACAGCATGGAGGGAGTAATGTGGTCCAAAAATGAATAAAAGACAAGGGACCACATCCAAACCCAGAATAGGTTGTAAAACATGGTCAGAGATAAAATATTCCCAGTGGAAGTAAGTGGAAGAGGCACTATATCTCATTTTGTGGTCAAGTAGAGAATTCTGCAAATCATCCTTTATACTGCCACCAAATACTATTTTGTGTCTTTGCTGCTATCCATTTTTTAGCATTGCATATTTATTTTAATACTTTTTAGGGGTTACTCTTTTAGTTACTTTAATTCCTTTTTTTGTTGGTGGTGGGCTGTTATCAACAAAAATATGTAGCATATGCCTACTATTGGCCTCATCAGTCAGAGCACAGCAAATTTTGGATATGTTAAGATTCACTGAATGAGGCATGTGAGTGAAGCCTTTACACTTAATTTAAAAGGCTAATTTTAATTTTAAGGGCCTTTTAGAATCCCTTATAAGTACCTCCCAATAATAAAACAAAAAGAGTCCACAGCTGAAATATACCTGCATGTCAGTACCCCAAATGGACACAAATGTGAGGTTATCTGACAGAAATGTAAATAAAGTGGGTGTAGTGATTATTAATCTTGTTCTAGTGAAACGCTCCATGTGTAGAAACAGATCAACAAAATGGCTAATGTAATATCGAGCTGCCACCCAAGTAGTGAGATGGTTCTGCTCCTCCTATGCCCATCCTGATTCTCCTGCATCCACTCTAGCACTTTTCAGACATGCTGGACAGATTGATAAATTAACAGAAAATTAACATGATAGAAAAAAGCATAGCTTTCAGGTCTTTCAGAAGCTGAAATCAATCGGAAGAGCATTTCCAGGAAGAGCCAGAGACATAGTAGGAGAGGAATGTGACCTGCACAGCTGGGTTTGCAGGCAGAAAATGAGGAGAAGGGCTTGGTGTCCACAGCCACCTCCTGTAGCAACAACTGGCTCATATCTGTCACTGAATTACACCTTCAGAAAGAGAAAATCCCTGAGAGCAAAAAGAAGGAAGTGATAAAGCATGGCATAACCTTTGTGGTAATATATCTGTCATTGAGTAAAAGCTGGAGAAAGTGAGGATTTATGTGAAATGCTAATAGTTCCAACTTTGCAACTCTAGGGGGAATTACTATGTACACTCCTTAAAAGAAAAAAACCAAAATTACAGCAAATGAGTGATTGATTAATCAGTTTCTTTTCTGAATGGAAACACTTTATGTTTTGTGATTTTTTATGGCTACTTAGCTCACAAAAGGGATAGCAAAATTGTCACTGATGGGAGTGGTTTTAACAAAATGGAAGCAAGTTCTGCTGAACCAAAGTGAATTAGTGATTCAGGGAAAACACCTGGGGAAATATTAAATGGGAAAAAGCCCCCTAGGTATTGAAATGAAGGCCAAATAAAATTAACACCAATCTGACAGTGCCTTCCTCCCCATTAAAAAAAAAAATCCAGATATGTGTTTCATGCTGTGTCCAAAAAATTTCTGTGCATGACCAGAACAGCCAGTGTGCTTGTTTGCCTTGTCCAGGTGGAGCAGATTGGGCCAACATAAATTCCAAGGTAGTGTGCCAGTGAGCACCATCCCAAAATGCCACTCAACAGCTCAGGGTAGGCTTGGGTGGAAAACTTTCACTGTGTAGCCTTATGACAGAGAGGAGTGAAAGAAAACACATACAGGTAATCCCTAAGGCAGGAACAGGGGAATTGCCAGGAATTGCCAAACTCAAGACAGTGACCCAGGGGCTTTTCCTAGAGATGAAGACCTCTAATGAAGTGTGTATGGTTTTTTGCAACCCAAAAGAAATCCACTGAAATTTGCTAGATGGAGAGCAAGACAGGAAAGATGTTGTAAACAAAACTATTTCCTACATGAATCTCATCTGTCCTATTGGATGGATTCTGCATTTTCATTAAGTATCTTGTTCTACCTGGTTTCACAGTGTCGTGGCTAGGTGCCAGGTGCCCACTCAGTCGCTCTATCACTCCCTTTCCCACTGGGACAGGGGAGTGAATAATATGGAGAAAGATTACCAGGGTGAGGTAAGATTATTACAGCAGAAAGAAGAAACAAGTGGAGATCCACGCGCGCAAGAGCTAAAGAGAAAAAAACAATCAGTCTCTACTTCCCATCAGCAGCAATGTCTAGACACTTTCTGGGAAGCAGGGCTTCAGCACACATAGTGGTTCTTCGGGAAGGCAAACATGGAACACTCACAAATGCCCCCCACTTCCTTCCCTCTTCCTTCCCTTATATATCTGAGCTGATGTCACATGGTATGGAATATCCCTTTGGCTGACTGGGGTCAGCTGGCCTGCTGGTGTCCCCTCCCAGGATCTTGCCCATCCCCATCCCCTTTGGTGGGGGAAGGAATGTCAGAGGGACAGCCCTGCTTGGCAGTAGCCAAAACACTGGTCTTTTATCAACACCAGCTACCAATGCAAAGCACAGCACTGTAAGGGCTGTGAGCTTTACCCCAGTCAGACCCAATACATACAGTAAGATCAGAGATGTATTTTCTTTAGGACTAAATTCCTAGAAAATTCTGGCCCACTCTAAGGATTTTCTCTAGTTGTCTAGGGAAGCAGAACGGAAAAGATTCCAGAATAAAACCAGCAGATAGAGCAGGTGGCCAGCTACCTAATTGGCATTTAGAAAAGGTGTCCTCCAAAGAAAACTTTGGTCAAATTGCTGACAAAAATGAGCTGTAGGAAAGTCTGATAGACTTGAAAAATCACAGTCATAGATCTCCGGGAAGAAAGATCTTGCTTTTCTCTTTGGACCACACAAAGAATTTGCATAGGATTTGGGTATTTTTGCAGCTGTTATCTACTTTTTGTAAACTGAGACCTTGCTGGAACAGGTTCAATTTGCAGTGAATCAGTTTTAAATATTTAGGTAGAACTGTAATTGCACCTGAAATTGCTTGAAAATAAGATTAGGTCCTTCTGAGTTCTGAAATTTGTGAAGCTACAAGCCTTAAAGTACAGCCCTGTGACAGAAAATGATTTTGGCTTTTGAATAAATAGAGAAATCATCTTAAATCCAATTTGTGGAACAAGAGAATATAGCAGTAATGGGAACATAATATTTGAGAGTTGAGAAATGATGACATCATCATTTAAAAAATGAAGACAGGTTGGTGTGTAAGAGATGATGTGGATGTTGGTGTGACTAAAATATTGAGTGTGTGTCTATGTTTTGGGTTCCAGCTCCCCAGTAATTATACTTGTGCACTCCTTTTGTGATGCAACAAAACAAAATAGGGTGTATGTGTTGTCTTTGGTGGGTATAGGACATCCATTCTTTTCTCTAAATATCTTGTTTGGTCACAGTATTTCTTGACTGCCTACAGAAGGAGTTTTTCATGATTCAGCTTGTAGAAAACAGTAAATGTCACCATGATATTTATCTCTGTACATTTTTCAATCACATAATCTTATTACTTTCCTAGATCTAGATTTTCCTTCCTCATATAAAAACTGCCTTCTTTTAGTAGCAATCCCTTTGACTGCAGTGGAACCAGTTATGATCAACGTTACTATTTTGAGTGAGTAAGGGTGTTGCAATCTTGTCCTTAATGTGTATCTTTTCCACAATTTATTTATAAAATGATTTTTTTATTTTTTTCTATGCCTTGGGAAAAATGATCAGAAGAACAATTTTTCAATTGTTTATAAGAAATTCTTTATGATATAGCTAAGGAGAGGGAAGATTTTCTAACATCATTGTTTCTTTATAGGTATAGTACACACAGAATTTCACAGTGTGAAATTTTTTTAAAGCAGCTCTTTATTGTAACATATTTGGTTGATACAGTGGTTATTAAACCCTCAAATTAGTGAAAATGGTAATGTTTTCTAAGCAACAACCCAGGGAAAATGCAATATACATTACTGTTAAAGCGTCTGCATTGGCAGAAAGGATGACAGAGAAACTGGAGTGTGTCAGTACTTTAATTCAGTTACATTGAAATGTAAAGACTCCAAAAGAATCTTTGTTAGGTTTTCAAAAAGCTAGCACTTGGATTTCTACCCAGCTGCAATGGCACAGTGCGGTACTGTCTGTGACTGGTGCCAGTTTCAACGCCATTGTGCAAAAGGTTGCTGAATATCCCTAACATCATTTGGGCTGCAAAATGAACCCCTCACTCAAATGAATGTCTTCTTGCTATGAAGACACTACACGGAGAGCATTTGCCAAATCATTCTCATTCTGTTGTGTTTAATTATTACTTTCATCCCTTTTTCTTTTGTACTTAACTCTTTTTTGTTTTCCCTCCATTTTTTACCAGAAACACGGTAATGTTCAATCTGATAAAATTAGTATTGATAGACATTATCTTCCAATTACACTCTCCACACTCCAAATTTTAACTTGATAGATTTCTGCTTTGGTTATTCAAAAGAGGATAATCTGTATATTATGGTTTTATAAAAGAAATCTCTTGGCTCTATGCAAGAGAGTCAGACTGGGAGAAGTTTGAGTTCCGGGGAGTTAGTTATAACAGCTAGGATAGTAGCTCAAATATGTGCATGGATTTAGCTGAGTTTGGGTCTAACCCAAATTTTTATTCCCCAAAAACCTACCTTCTGTGGTAAGCAGAATTTCACTTGTACCTGAACAGATGCAGTTTACAGTCAAGTGTGTTGAACACAACACACCCTGTTCTCAGTTCAAGTTCTGAATTACATATGCTGGAAGTACTCAATTCACCCACATTGCTTCCCCTCAGAGGTGAGCATAGCTAGAAACAGGTCATCTACTGTCTATACCTCCCTGTTCCAAATGGCACTGTGCCAGCAAAGAGCAGTTTTGAGTTGCAATTGGATCTCATTGATTTCAGTGAAACCTCATTTGTCATAAAACTGGGAAATTCAGTTGCAAATCAAACTCCATATATTCTGTCACTGAAAAATTCAAAGACTTGTCCTGCTGTACAAAGCAGTGAAAGGTGTGGAAAAGCAAACTCTAGAGTACATAGGGCTGTATAGTAAAGTTCTTCAGATGCTTAAAGAGCAATTGCATAACTTTTAATGTAAAATAGTCTCAGTATTTCAGTCTGCTTCTGATAGAAGAAAAATGCAACTCTGCAGCAATATTTTAATGTCAAATTAGGTGCAGTAGTGTAACCTTATCTGGTATATGAACAAAAGAGTTGTTGCCAAAAATTAATGAATTATCTGCTTCTGCCCACAGATGGCTGACAGTAAAGGTGAGGTGGTTTTTTTTGGTACCTTCTTTCAGCATTACCATTGTAAATTGGAGCCTGTTAATGATTTAAAAAACAAAACCAAACCAACTGTTGCTGAAAAAACAGTAGATTATCTTAAAGGTAAATCTTAATCATGTTCTCTGGAACATTTTTATGGGAAGCCTGGGGAAAGCATAACCTACAGTGTGAATGAGTCCTAGATTATATGTTTTTGGGAACATGTAGGTTTCAGCTGTCAGACAAGAAGGGATGCATGTGCTTCTTTTTGTTAGGATATATTATAATGTTGTATTCAATGTGTGTGTCTTACATGTGTGGTTTTGAAAACAAAGAAACCCAAACAAAGAATGTTGATAAAACTGTAAATACTCAATATTATGAAGTTATGAGGTGTGCTCTTATTCTGACTTCTGGGGAATGGGGCTATGCCATGTATTTTCTCCTGTATTTGTTGAATACTGTGAACATTGGGACCCTGATATTCTGTTGTTACTCACATAAATAATTGTATTTATTTAAAGAAGAACAATAAATATTTATTACTCTTGTATTTTGGGTTTCATGATATGAATTCCCAGTTCATATTCCCATTCAAGCCCTTAACATAAGAAGAACACTGAAAGTCAATGTGTTTTATACTTTTGTGTATATTAACTTATACACCTAGATTAAAATGTGAGTTTGTGTTTTGAACACATTTTCTCTATAGTTATGCGTAAACTATGTAATTTTAGTTGTTAATTTTGTTTATAGATGATCTGCTAAGAGTTTAAGTGGAACAGTTGCTCATTAGTGTGTGACAAGGGTGAATGAGTTGATTGAAAAAAGTAATCAAAGCAGACAACTAAATCAATATGTTTTCAATGCTTGTCTGTTGTTTGGACAAATTACTGTCTAAAAAAAGGCATAAATTAAGTTGGATTAAATTCTGATTTCTTTGGAAAGGTTGCCACTGTCTCAAAAAGCATTGATTAAATGTGTTGAAAGAAAAATCTTGTCAGTTTCAGTGTTCTTTAGTGGAGTTCCTATAGTAAGTATCTAAAAAATGATATGATTTATTTTTTTCATAACACTAGCTCTATCCCCAAAGTGACACAAGTGGGAAATCCCATCTGTGACTATCATCTGCTGGCTGTTAGATTACTTTACTCAAATAGGGTTTGGTTATATCAATCAACCTCAAGCTTAATGCAATTCCTGAGGAGGTGGTTAACCTTAATATCAGTTACTGTCAAGAGTTTAAATTACTATTTTTTGCAGGGTACTGGGACACCCCATTTTATAGGAACATGTTACATTTCCTCTAGTTAAACTAAATACTGAAATATAGGTTCAAACCCACAGATTTGTGAAGGAGCAAATTCAGTTCAGGCACAGTAGAGTGATAAGACAATATTCCCTGCATTTAGAACAAGACAAATACTTGAAAGTATTAATGTAATATTAACATTCTGAGTATTTAAAAATGCATTTAATAACTTTAATTTGCTGAACTAAAGTGTGAGAACAGATATCTCACTACCCACAGAAAGGATATAATTGCTTTTAAGCAAAGAGAGGTTTAATGGTGAATCTTTCAAGATTTGTACCAACGATGACCAGAAGCAGCTGCTAATCAGCTGATAGAACCTCCTTGTATCCTTTAAAGTTGAATCAGCTCCTTCTGGATAACCCAAAACTGGACTTCGTGACAGATCCTAATTTCTAAAATTGGATCAAGCTGACCAGCTGAAATATATTAATTTATTATCTGCTATCAAATCAGAAATTTGAACCTTTTCATACCACTAAGGCTCCAAAGAGCTGGGAGTGACACAGTGCTATGTCTGTACTATGCTTCAGGTAGCCTTCTATTTTTGTTATCTTTTCAGATTGTAATCGGATTGTAACTATTAAGGCAAAAGATAAATTAGCATAAATCAATCCTTTTACTTCCTGATGATCTTTTTCTGACTTGTTGAAAGGATCATACGACTGAATAATTTGTTTACTTTTTCAGTATGTGTACAAAAAAATAGAATCCATTTAACCAGTGAAGTCTGAAGTCATAATGCCAGATTACCAGTAGGCAGTAATGGTGCCAAATAATAAAAGACAAAACAGTCAAGCACAAAGTGAATGACCAAAGTTATTTAAAATACAAAGAAGAAAACAAAACAAAAAACAAAGAAGAAAAATTGTTCTCTGTATTGTTCTGACTAAAGAATGACTGGAAGATTGATTTACAGAAGATAATATTGAATACATGTATAAATTTTTTGTCTATTATATTCCGACTGAGAGAAATAAAATATGAAATAGCAATTCATTCCAGTTGACTAGACTTCATTTCCAAAGCATGCTCAGCATACATTAAATATAATACACTAGAAAAAACAGTGTAGTGAAATTTATGGAAAAAGAACTGCATACAATTTGATTTAAAAAAAAAGGAAAAGTAAACATTTACATCACGCTACATACTGTTCTGGAAGGCGGTTAAACAGTGTTGAGGCTCACCCAGAGGGATGTCAGAGATGTAATCTGACACATGTTAAGAGGGCTCTCTCTGCAGAGGCCTTTGAAAGGAAATGTGTTTCCTCTCGTTCTCTCAAGATTGTACAATATTTAGAAACAGTCACTAGTTCCAACTTTAGTACTTCCAGTTGGTTTCTGATGTAGGTTAGTCATGTATCCTTTAAAACTTGCAATTCTAGAATAGCAAAACTCTAAAGCAAATTTTCAGGATAAAAAAATAGCTAATTTAGGCTGGAGAATGAATGTAGGCAGAACTGTACATAAGAAACTGAAAATACTCAGAATTAGTATTTTGCATCTTGACAGCTAAATTTATTAGGGTGTGGAATGGTTGCTCAGGGAAGCAGTGAAAATTCAAATATTTGGGATTTTTAAAATAGGTTTGGCAAATGTGTAGATGTACAAGAGCAAACAATCACTTTGGCAAACAAAAAGACTATAGCTGTCATCCAAACTATCTCATAATCTTGATGGCCTCAGTTTCTGTTTAACACTAACCCCTGCATGTACCTTTTGCTCAGCTAAGCAATTGCACAGTAATGCAATTTTTCAACCATACCAATGAATTTTGCAGTTTGAATTTTGCAGCATACCAATTAATTTTATCCATGGAATAGCAAGGATAAAATGGACCAAATCAAATGGAGCGACACTTTTTGCACATTTGAAAAAAAGTATGCAGAATCTGAAAACTCTGTTTCTTTCACTCTCTCTGAGTTGTAGAAGACTTTCTGCTTATTGTCCTAGATCAATAAAACTTGAGGTTTCCTTCTCTTGTCGAGTTGTGGTGCTTTGGGAAATCATTTCTAAAACATAAAGATGATCTCCAGAGGTCCCTTCCAATCCTAGCAATTCTGTGATTCTCAAACATGCTTTTCCAAAGAATGACCTTTGGCATTCCCATAGTCAAGACCTATGAACCTTTTTGGCCTTATGACTTAGTGGGAAAGCAGTGGGATTCATCGCTGGCACAATCTTCTCTGTGACCTTTCCTGAACAGACTACATGTCAAATGAATTTGGCAATAGAGGTAAGTGGAATAGTTGGTTAAAATAGTTCATTTTAGGGATGATTGAGGCTGTCACTATTTCTCTTCAGTGAGGCTTCCTGACAAAGAGATCTGAGGCATCAGTTTCTTTTGCCTGACACCAAGACCCAGTTTTTGTCACACACTACCCTGGAAAAGTATTAACAGTTTCCCTGTAAGGAGTTGAATTGTCAGGTCTTGTCAGTTAGCCAAGACTTCTGCAATTATTTGACGCACCCGTTTTAATTGTAGATTCCCAGCTAACTCCCCATTTATAAAGTACCCCTTGCCTTAGTTGCATCTTCAACCATTTCACACCTGTTTTTCCTTAGTCATCTCCAGATCTCCTCTCTTACATTTCAGATAGAATGGAAGCTTCCTTACAGAAGCTTTAGCAACTGGCGATCAGTATGGAGCTTTCTAACACATTGGTAATACAAGATGCAACTTTTCACAGGTGAAAGCATTACTGGTTAGCCTCTGCAGACTGTCACAGTTCCAAATCCTGTGGATCTGTCTGTGACAGAGGTTTTGTCTCTGCTAAGGAGGACATAGCTGCTACTGTCTTACTTACTGCTTTCAACTGAAACTGACACCATCAACAAAAATTAACAATTTAATGTCTTATCTATACATTGGCATACATTGGCATATTACAGGCAGCCTCAGGAGTCACAGTCAGCGAATCAAGCAGTCAGTTATACTGAGAAAAGATGTGACATGTATGTAGAGGCAGTATCTTTTCTTAGAATAGCCTGTATAGATGGAAAAAGAACATACAATCCCTTCCTAAGTCTGTTGTAGAAGCAACAGAATTCAAAGTTAAATATGAGTTGACAACGCCTGCTCTGTTTAATTTGTTTTGATTTCTCTTTACATTTGTGCCAAATTACTGGCTAGCAGTAACAGAAAAAGAAAAAAGAAATGAAAACAAATTTACCTTTTTCATCATTTATCTTTTGTTTGCTTCCTTCCTTTACTTGTTCCTGCTATCAACTGGATTATTTACTCCTGGCTGATACTGGCTTTAACTTTTACTGTATCTTTAACCTGGCTAAGCCTTCCATGCAGTCCTTGTTGGGTTTTGGTTGTCGTTTTTTTTTTTTTTCTGCAGAGTTAGGGTGGTTTTTTTGCCATTTTATTGATGTGAATCAGTTTATCTTGTGATCAAATTATCACCTGCACTTGTTTTAAGTAAGTTGTAGGAGTGTGGGCTAGTGCAGATGGAAGTGAAAAGCAAAAGTTTCTCCTTTGAGAAAGAAAAAGCTTTCAATCCCTGTTGTACTTCAGAAGACTACCTTGAAATATGGGCAACTGGGTGTTTGCTCTCAGGGACACTGGGAATGTTTCTGAAGCTTATGGACATTATTTTTGCCACATATCCAGGATAGATGTGAGAGGTAAATACATTGGTTCATGGAATAGACAACTGAAAAATAGGAGCCAGCATTCAAAACACAGAGCAGCTTCCAAAGGTGGAAGTATATTTTGTTGTTAGAAGAGGTTTCCTTGAGACAGAAATCCAGATGGAACTCTGTGCCAATATTTACTGGAGCTATATGCATGACAAACTAAGAAAATTACCTGCCTATGGAAGGCATCGAAAAAGCCCCACAGACAGAACAGAGCATGGTACTAATAACACCAAGGTTGTGAGTTCAATCCCCATACACATTTACTTAAGGGTTGAACTCAATGATCCTTGTGGAATTGTTCCAACTCAGAATATTCTGTGAGTCTGTGAATATAAGCCCTTATCTTGCAACACGCTGCTTTAGCCACAAGAGACTAGAGTTCTAACAAAAATGAGATTTGGGATTCTAAACAACAGTGGTTGTTTTAATTTGTTGACATTTAGAGGAAATGAAGTATTATTTATATAATATGTAACAAAAATATTTTCTTTATGTAATAGAAAAAAAATCCCTCATAAAACTTTAGATTCAGCTGATTGTTTGGGTAAAATAAAGGGTGAATTTTCATTATGGATAAAGCTATAGACAAAAATATTAGTAATACATGCTTGTCTTCCTTAAACAACTTAAAAAAAAAAAGCTTTGATATTTCAGAATTTGTATATTTGATCCCTCTCTTCATATGACTAGGACATTTCATGTGGAGAAAAGCACATAAAGGGACATATAAACCTGTTCTGTTTGCTTTGTTGTTTTTTTTTCCCTCTAACTCTTCCAATTGATAGGTGGTAAAGCAGTTCTGTGTGTTCCTTCAGGTGCATATCTCCTGATCAGCTGTGAAGATAAATGGTATAGGAGGAGTGTAGCTGTATAAATGTAGTGAGAAAGCTAAATCTCACTAAAATATTCTAGCCAACATTTGACCTTGTATTAATTTTTGCTTTAAATGGTAAAAGAAAAAATATTTTCGAAAGAGACATATGTACTTATTTTCAAAATCCTAGCTTCTTTTTAGGATTTCAGGGCTTGTCTTTCTACTGATTATCTGTTTCTCATGGTTGTTTATTTTAGAGAAGAATATATATTTGTGGAAAAAGGCAACCAGAGTCAAACTGAAGATTTTACTTGTTTTTTTTCTGTGCTTTTACCTTCCTTTCTTCTGGAAAATTGATTAAAAGCATTCCTTTTGAATCCCACTTTTGCCTTCCACTTCTCATTCTTATCCTGTCTTCCATTTCTTTTTGAGCATTAAACTTTTAATTTTCAATGAGGAAAAAGGAAGAGAGTAAATTAGTGTTTTAATTTACTCTAAATTACTCTAATTTACTCTAATTGGAGAACAGATTTCTCCAATTTAATTGTTTTTAAGTGAAAGGGAACATGGAAGGGAAAAATCCCCTTTGAAGCATTTTTGTTTCTAAATTATAAAAATTCAAAATAATTAAACATCATAAACTTTTGCAAATTCATTTTGCATAAGCAAGATTTTATTTTGTAATCTAAAAGAATAAATTACCATTATCGTCTTAACTTTTTTCCATGTTGAGTGGCAGTCTGGTAGTTCAGGATATCTTATTATTGCATATGCACAGCACCCAGCACAATGGAATCTGAATAATTTTCAGACCTGAGATATACCAGAAACAAACTGTTAGTAAATGAAGTGACAGTAGGAAATAGTCTTTAATTATTTTACAGTTGATACATTTGTTAGAAATTAAAATGTTGAGGTTACCTATTGAAAGCACATGTGGTTGTCTATGCAAAAAGTTCTTTAAAAATTGAAATAAATTATAGTTAGAGAATTATCTGGTTTTACTTAAATTCTGAGAAATTAGTGTGTCAAGACACTAGATATTCATATCAGAATGTATGCCATTAATTTGGATTTATTTTGCTAATTAAAGTGAAGTAAAGAATCACATGGAACTGATTATTTTTTTAAAATAAAATTAGGACTCACAAAGTTTTTATTTACAGTTGGTCCTTGGAAATGCACAAACTGAATTTCCTGTTCAACAAAATACCATGTGAGGTGAGAAATTGTCCTTAACGCAGTAAAACACTCAGAAATATTTGCCTCCATTTTTGTTTCAGTATTATTGTAATTTAGGCTCAGTTAAATATTAGTAAGTGCTTTAGGGTGACACTCAAATTCTGGTGCATTCTGCTGCCACTCAAACCCTCTCTGCTCTGCCCCCTGCCCCGTCCTGTTCCGTCAACAACGAGCTTGTTTTTTCTCCGCAAAGCAGCTTCCTGCTTTTCATGAAAGCATTTCTTTCAGCTACCACCTTAATATTCCTTTTTCTCAAATTTGTATAGAGTGTGGAGTTCCTTTGAACAGCAGAGAGAAGCCATACAGAGAGCAGGACGGGGAGAAGAACAAGAGATAGCTGCCATCTGCCACTTTAGTTAAACTGAAGCAAATTGAAAAGGCTCTTCAGCACAAGTTCTTCTTTTATTTATTTGTTTAAGCCCATCTCGTGGACTAGGGAACAAAACCCCTTCAGTTAAAAATGCACTCTTTTTCTAACATTGTATCTTTCTTTTACTGGTTGAACAGGGATATTTTAGAAAATCAGGGTACTGCGTATGACACCAAATTTAGTTGGAACTGAGAGAAAAAGATGCAATCCAAAGCCCATTGACAGAATTTAGACATTTAGAGCGTATGCAAACAAACCCAAACACTCCATATTTTCAAGTTGAATGCTACATTAAAGAGCAGGAAAAGCAGTCCTGTAAAAGAAGGGAATATGCTGTTAGGGTTAATACAATGAGAGAGCTAAGAAACTACAAATTCTAACATTAACCTACGTGAGCAGTCCCTATTGTCCTTATTATCCTTAGAGCAGTAGGAACACAGAACATGTTTATGTCTGTTGGAGAACACAATGTGTTTGGGACTTCGATCAGTCACTAGCTGTAGTCATTGTGGGAGTCTTTTGTCTCTCTGAGTCACAAAAGACTGAAATCACTGAAGGCAAGGCTCAGCCTTATTCCATACAGTTCTGGAAGATTTGTAGTTTTTCTGTTATTATCCTTATCCTTTTCAAATATGTACTTCAGATCTGAAAGAAATTAAAGGGCAGATCTTGGCCAAATTTATGGGTTCAGCATAATAAAGTAATGAGATGCAAAGAAGTAATAATGATTTCCATGAAAATGCCTAAAAATCATGCTGTTTATGCTGTATGCAGAATCAATTTATAGTCAAAATAAGCATCTGGATAAATTCGTGCATGCAACAAATAATTAGCGGGAGCTGTGACAGTTATGAAGATGAATAGGAAAGTTTTAAAATTGGAAGTCCATTACTTTGCTTGCGAAATTTACCTACTTAGATGATAAACTGTTTAATGGAATATAGAATCTTTTAGGTAATGCTTAAATGTATTTCCTTTCTGAACCTTTCTGTTATTTTGTGATATAATTTACAATGATATTTACAATGGTATCTGTAAAAATATAATGTCTTGAAACTATATGTTCAACCTGAAGGTGAAACATTAAACAGAATATGAAATGAAGAAACATAGTAAGAAACTGGGCTATATAAAGTCTGCTGTTATGTGTTATAGTGTGACATTAGAACTATGGCTGTCTCAGAAATTCCAGGAGTGATGGGAACAATCTTAATCTGGAAAAAATAATTTAACTCACTATATATTGATTACAAGATGTTCCAGATGACAAGTCTCTAGGTGTCTTGAGAAGGCTAAGAAGAAGGAAAATTTTAAGTATCAGAGGGTTGGTGGTTTACAGAATATTTTTTAATCTGTCGACTTTTTTGTTTATATACAGTTTTAATATTTTTGAGATAGTAACCAATGAGAAATTTAATATGTGTTGTATCTTCAATGTTCTGAAATTAATAAAGGGTTTTTTAATTTTTCATATTTTGTTTCGTTTGTGTTTGTATTTCCCTTTCTCTTTCTTATTTTGTTTCCTAGTGTGATTTCTTTGTTATGGAGCCAAGAGAATTAGTTTCTCTTAGGAACAATCACTTTGCTTCCGATTTAAATATATGTGTCATGCTATTTTTGAGACCAAGCAATAAATGAAATTGATATTTTGAAAACCCTACAATTTAAATAAAGAAAAACCCTAGAAATTTAGAAAAATTTATTTAGTATGAGAATATATATTGATTAAGCAGCAAAAACAAGATTTGTATTTGTTAAGAGATTTTACAGTTATGAACAGATGTTAAAATAATTAGGGGAAAAAAGGGAAAGAGAAAAATTTAAATTAAACCAAGTAGTTAATACCCAACATTTACATTAGAGTATACTTATGCAAAATGTGAATGAGTACAATGCACACAGTCAAATAGATGTCTTTCATTCTATATCAGTATCTGTGGATAAGTTCCTTTAATAAATTGTGACACAGATCTTACCAGGACAACCTATGCAGATAAAGTGTTTGTATTTGATTAATACCATTTTCCCCAAAAGAGAATTCCAGCTGATTCTACAGACCTTTGAAGTCAAGCTGTTCAACACTAGTTGTGGAGAATATAAAGTAAAACTTTGTGGTACACTGAAGTTATGAGTCTGACAGGTTTTTAGGAAAAGGTATAAGTAATCTGGCAGGAGAAAAATCTGAAAAGCTAGTCATTGTGGGCTCAATATGACTTGAAACTGAAACACATGGGGAAACATTAGTTACTCACAGCACATTTTGCAGAGAGCAGGGATATGAGAGTTTTCCTTTTTTACTGTGAAATCACCCAAGGGAAAATTAGTTGAAACTTTTCAACAAAAATTTTAAGTGTCATTTCTGTGAAGTAATTGCTATCTATTTTACTCAAGTGGAAGAAGAGACTTGCACACACGGAGCTGAATTTGAGAAGGGCTCCTAATTTCGATCTAACTTGTTTTCTCACGGTCAATGTAGATCAACATGATTTCAAAAATAATTTTCCAAAACAACACATGTAAGCCTTGGCTTAGGGCTGTTTTTAAAAATATATGTATACGTATATGTTTATGCACTCAGAAATTTTGATGTGCTGATTAGAGTTTACAAAGTACTCTGTGAGCATGAGCTCCAGAAGGAAGTGGTAGGTGATAGAGATTAGAGATTCCCTCCTGTAGATAGGGAAGCACCCATCTGCCAGCCAGACATGATTTCATGGGAGTTTTGTTGTTCTGCAACATCTGGGATATTTTATATTCATATATTACTCAATGATAATTGAAAGGTTGTGGGGATTGGGAAAAGTCTCTGATAAAGGGAGAAGGTAACTGTTGCACCTACCTTCTAAAAGAGGAAAAGACAGTATCTGGCAAGCTAGAAGGTGCTGCTGTGACAAAAGGACTTTCCTTCCTTTGGTCTCTGGGAAAATCAGAGAACTCGGGCATTGATAGATGTCTAAAGAGAACTGAGCAGAATGACCTGAAGTGACCGTAGCCAGGAGCCTGAATATCCCCCTTAGTCTTCCATTTTCCAGGCCACATACAGACTACTGGATACAGTTCCTCACACAAAGCAAGATAGACATCATCAGGCTGGAGCAAACCTAAAGGATGGTCACCAGGCTGGCTGGAAGTGGATTACTTGCCCTGTGAGGAGAGGCTGTATCTCAGAATATAACTGAAGTAAAAATGTCTATAATAATGAACAGCCATTTAAGTAGTACACGGAAGTTTTTTAACAAATCCAAACTGATGAAACTTCTCTGTCCATTCAGAATGGTTACAAAAAATATTTCCTCAATATTTAGCTTATGCTACAATCTATTGAAGAGGTTACAGGGTTGTTGTTCCCTTGAATCAATCAGATTCAGGATGTCCCTCACATCTAAGGTAGTCCCCCCAGACTGGATTACAGTGCACACATGGGATCATGCAAACCAAATGCTGTGTGGACTGCACAAGTACACATATCTGGAAAGCCCTTTCATTTAGGTGAACAGCAGCTGTTTTGCATTGCATTAATGGTAAAATTGAGCTATTTAGAGTCTAGGAACATACTGAGTTGCTCAAATAAAGCAATTATTTTATAATAACAACATGTCTTACAATATAAGACCCAGGAATGTCTTTTCATGGTACTAAAAAACCTTTTTGATTCTAAAAGAAATGGAATGGCAGCCTTGGAACAACTCATACACAAAATTTTTATATGAATTACCAGAATTGTTCCTATCTATTTACATTTAATTAATTTTCATGCAGAAATTTAGAGATAGGTTGTACATTTCTCACATAGGTCAAGAACTTGTTTTAACAGTTAAAATGAATTGCCTAAGTCAAGCATTTCAGCCTGAAAGGTTAAAGTGGCAAAAAACAGAAAGGCTTTTCTTTTCTGTTCCTTCAATAATTTCTAGTTAAATCCTGAACAGCTATAGATTATTGCACGATTGTGTCACTTTGCATGTAATTAAGAAGATATTTATGAATTGTGATAAAAACATTCCATGTAGGGCTAACACACATCCTGAAAGTGTCATAGGTAGTTCCTCTTAATAATTTATTATGGCTACTAACAGTGCGGCACATTGACCTGTGGTTTGCATTGAACACCAACTGCCATCTGCACTGATGTATTATCTGCCAACATCAGTGCCTCCAGATACCAAAACACATTTACTAGAGAGTGGCAAGGCATTTCCTGTTTGTGATATTCCAGGTTAAGGAAACTTGTGAAATGATTAGAAGAAATAGCAGGCAGTTAGGTGGAACTGAATTCTTTCAGGGCTGTGAATTTCAATGAGAATAAAGAAAGCAAAATATCTGAAAAATATTCTCATCTCTCTTTTACAAATTGTAGGTTTCTTGGTCTTGGAAAATTAAATGCCAGAGTAAAATGATAGTTTCACAGTTAAGGTATTTCAGATTTAACAGGAAAAATAAGCCTTTTCTTGCCAGTGTAATAGGACTTCAAGAAGACTTCTAGATTTGATTTCATTATTTTATTTAGACACTCTCCAACTGGTGTAGATTTACTTGTTCTTCATTAATTTATGATTAGTTAACATGAAAGCAATGAAACCAGTGCACCATGAAGCAGAAGATACCACTGACCAATCCAGAGACACCAAAGAAAACTTGTTTATCCTGAGGCTAAAACCAAAAGTGCTGGGAACATGGACCAGAGGCAACTGATTTTATTTCCTTTTTTTTCCCATGAATGACATGCTACATATAGCAATTTGTGTGGTTAAATTTTGCCATCTTAATTTATGCTTAGATTTTAGAGGGCATAAAGGATGTGTCCTAATTAATGAAACAGGAGTCAGGAATTGGTGCTGAGGTTTGTCCCTGCATTGACATAATTTGATAGATTTTGATTTGCATGTGTGCAACAGTGCTTGGCATAGGCTAAGCCAGAATGTGTCCTGTGAGAACTCCCAGATGGAAATAGTGCTGAATGCTTTATAAAATCATGTCCGAGAAATCGTGATGTTACATATGGCATTGGTTCAATGTATGGTACTGTGTATGCAGTACACAAAGGCTTCTCTTCGTGACTGGTAAATTCATATTGGAAAAGCTGAACTTCCAGTGCATGGTGAGGCAACCTGTGCACTGCCCACACACACACACAAAAAAATATTTCCTGGAAGCACCAGGGCCTTACTCTGCAACCTACTCACAGTGGAAGCATGTATCGAGTTTGAACATTTGGGACTGCCATGTATTAGTGGAACTACAGCCGTCACCTGCAATTTATCAGAACATCTATTCTAAATATTTCTGGTTTTAAATGGGAGAAATACATGCCTTTTAGGAGGCAGACTTGAATTAATAAAGAAGAAAAGAAACAAATATTTTGTCAACTGACACCAAAGAAAAGTACTTGCATACTTTGCCATAGTAAATCACCTTTAAGTATAGTTTTCATTTTCCTTTTAAGTTAAATGGGGGGATGGTGAAGAGAAAGTGCAATAAAAAAATGATATTTTAGGCTATTTGCACTGTAAACCTAAAATAAAATTAAATGGAGAATACAAATTAAGGTTTCCATAGCAATAGGAGTTTGCCAGTATTATGTATCTGAAATGTTTGCAACTGTTGACTGGACTGCTGTGTACTTTGCTGAATAGTTTGTGCATTTATGAGTTAAATATTTAGCTTTTATGTTTATAGACCACAATGGAATAAATCAACTCATTTCCAATTTGGTATTGTTTTTGATCGGTTTTCAATAGCTGAAAAGTTCCTATTCATTAAAGAATTAGAGCTTCAGATTTTTTTTTTACTATAGTTGACTATTAGTTTCTGACATGTTTACTTGCCAGTAAGATCTGGGTGTACTCCCCTTCCTGTCCTTAGAGACTTTTATCTCTTTCCTCCCTGCCTCCATGCCTAATTATTGTAACCAGAACTAATTGAAAAAAAACCCAATAATTGGTTGTTCTCTATTGTCCTTAATAACTTAGAGCTAAGTACACTTAATTGGTCTTGTGGAGCATGTTCTCTCTGTTGGTACCACAATTTTCATTAGATTGCTTTTGAACTATCTATACTTATATATTTATATATTTGGGGTGTATTTACATATTCATAAGCCTTTTGACCCTTGTAATCCTGGAGATGTTAGCAAGTCTCAGCCTTAGTTAGCTGGGTATCTAAGTATCTTAGTTAGCCCCTCCAACTAAACCAAGTAAACACAAAGCAAGACTGTTGCTTTAATTTCATAACTGAACCCTCAAAACCAATAATTTTATAACCTGGAAACATTAAAGGATGTGGTGAGAGGCATGTCAATCACAGCCAGGAGATCATTGTTACCACCGGATCTAATTACTGCTGGCCGTTGTCTCCAGGAGAACAGAGGGTTTCAGTTCAGCTATATCACAGACAACTAACGTCTCATGGAATCAGAACCAAAACTCTTACTAACTCTGAATAGATATTTAGGCATTGCATAAAAATCTCAACAGTAGTTGAGATGAAAATGAGGATCTAATCTTTTTAACTTGCTGCTGAGTATAGCTTGGTAGCAACTATTGTTTGATTTTTAATGCTGAAGGAACTGAGGCATGCACAATTACCTGGACTCACAGAAGGGACTTCCCAGAGACATTCTCAAAAAAGCTGCATGGATATTAAAGAATCATGATTCTCTTTTCCTGTTATATGGAGATTTTAGTTTACTACTGTAATGCTCCAAATCACTGCTGGTGTATATATGCAGACCTTTGATTACTCTGGAGTAAATAAATACTTTAGATCAACTACAGGCTAGTCATCTACATATATATGTCCTGTAGACAAACAAAGGTAAATTATATTTCAAAGTCTTGAAAGATGGGAGAATATCATAAATCTAATTTATTTAAAAATATGGAGAAAGGAGTTTGAGGGGTATTTCTTTGTTCGTTTGTTTTTCATAAAAAAGCCAGTTAACAATGATATGGGGACTGTGGGTGGCAGCCAATACTGGATTCCTGTTGCATCCCATGTTGTATGTTCATAATTAGACAATGGTGAATAAATTAGAATTTTCTACAGATATATTTGACAAAAAGAAATCATGACTTCCTTCTATTAAAGAAAACAAAAAAGTTGTGTATTGACATTCTTTGAACAAGCACTTTCATTTTTTGTTCAGTTGAAATATTTTTCTGTAAATCTCAGAATTTATAATAAAAATATTCAAAACACCTTGAAAATAAAGGATTTCACTATTGGTTCGCCAAAGGAAAAAAATCTAACAAGTAAAATTTAGAAATTATTTTAATTTTTTCTCTTCTGTTGATAAGTCCTCAATCTTACATAGAGCAATGCATTCACAACAAATGAAGAGAACAATTTCTTGTACTAGTCTCAAGAGTGGACTCTTCACAAGTAACTAGCTAGCAGCTTTTAAGAACTGTGTGGTTTATTAACTGTGCATTAAATGAAGCAAGACTGCACAAATTTGTGCTGCATTGCTCATTTCTTTAAATAGTCAATAACTCATATATCCTATATATTTAGCTGATAGGAAAGGAAGAAACAGCATATTTAGTTTATCTATGTAAAATTAACTAATACAGCTTGGATAATGGGCATTCTAAATGAATATAGCATCCAACAGTTACAGTAACTAAATTAATGGTTGTTTTTCAACAGCACATGAAAATATATAAATTACTGGTCTCAGTTCACGAAAAGTAGCTGTATTTATTAAAAATAAGCTCAAGAGTACATTGCAAAAACACTGGGAAATCAGCATATGATGCTGGATTTTTTTGACTACTTTTTGTCATCTGTGTACATCCTGTTATTTATAGAGAGACACAATATATATATATATATATACACACACACATATATATATATAACCTACACATGTTATCAGTAGAAGTCCGATGACAGCAACTTAAAGACCTCATTTACATGGGCTACTTTTACAGTATGTAAAAGTAATCTTACCTGCTTTACTAGAATCCATGATTTTCAAGTTAAAGTAGAGAAGCAGCCCTAATTCCCAGTACCATATGGGATTAGAAGGTATTCATTCTCTCATTTTATAGAATGAAAAATGAGCCTTTCTTTGTCTGTACGTATAATGATGTATGTAAGGACAGAGGATACAGTTGACATGACAAGAGACATACTGGAATAGTCTTAATCACAATTTTATCCATAGGGCAATTCCAGTTCTTAGATAAGGGAAGATTTAATATTTCATCATTGACAGTTGGATTAAATGATGGTATGTTTACACACCAAAATTTTCTGTACTCATGCAAAAATCTTCAGTGACTTGAATGCTATGCTTATTATAGATTCGGTATTGACTGATAGGCATTGTGCTAAAAAACTATTTGTATCTTTTAATCTGTCTGGCTTTGCCCATTTTCTGTGAAATTACTTGTCCTCCAACAACAGTGCCATGTTGTGAAAGAGAGGAAAAATATGTTTTAAGTAACAATATGGAGTAAAAATAAAATAGGCCCTTAAAAGTAAAGGACCCTATGCTATAGCCAACTATGCAAGTAAAAACTTTGATGCTCTAGTTACTATTATTATTATTATTATTAGTAGTAGTAGTAGTAGTAATAGTAGTAGTAGTAGTAGTAGTAGTAGTACTATTTTTGTTTGTTTCAACTTTGATAACAGTGATTTATCTTTCCCCTTGATGATCCATGTCTCAATCCACTCCAATCTACAGCTCAGGAGACCATTCCATGGGGAGTCATCCTTCCTCAAAGGCATAAAGGTTTAAGTTGCATTGTGAGGACAGCTTCAGCAGAGCTGTTCTAAGAGAAACATCCTGAAGTCAGCTCATGTGCCCACATTTAAAGGCCACTGACTCCTGTGCTGGTACATGGACTTGAGAGTAAGATGGAGACAAAACCATCACAGCAGCATATGAAAAAATATCTGAGGAAAGCAAGGACAGGATAGGTGAGGTGTCCCCCAGAGAGTGTCTAGTTTAGGAAACAAACACATCACCTTAGGAAGTGATTAATTCTGCATAAAAGATGAAGACACTAAGTGAGAGCTAAATAATATAACAAACTCCTCCTGACCTGAAATCATGATGTTAAAAGATATTGCTGCCAGGCTCATGCAGAGCCTAACTTTTTAGTTTCTGTCTTATTCAAATTATTTGAGTTTTTTATTTCATGCCTGAAGTGTTGGGACACTAGTGCCCAGTCACAGGTCAGCATTAAACATTAGCTGGCCCAAGTAACTGAAGTTACTTTTTTTGCATAAAGTTCTGGTAACAACATGTTTTCTTGAAGGCATAGCTACTTGTAGGTGATGTAGTAGTTTGTCTCCTCTGCTTGTATGTCTAGAGGCACATAGATACCATGCACAACTGTTCTCCCTGGGATGGGATAAAATAAAAACAGCAAATAAAACCTGACAGATTGTTAACAATACAGAAGTTTAATCTACTCCAAGTCATGCAGCTTGGCTGATGAAAGCATAGCACAAGGTGTATGGAGATTTTTAGGTAATCCCTGTATAACTAAGAGGAGATTCCCCGTGTGGATAGAGTTCCTTGGCTGAGGCTGGTAGGACAAGGGTTTTCTGCTTAGACAAACAGGATCAGGCTCCTCTCTTACTGATAATGCTAAAAATTTCTGCCGTCAGTGGAGTTTACAATTTTAAAATAGGCAACAAGAAACATCCGTGGCCATAAATCTCAGTACTTTTCCAAACTGAGAAATAAGCTATTTCTCATGGTAATTTTGCTTTTTTGCAGCATTTATACAAGAAAAGACAGTGGAAACACAGAATCATGTCAAGCAGACAAACTGAGATCTGCTTTACACTTCACTAGTGCTTCTCTGTTTGAATTGTGCTTGCTATTAGCTACCACAGTGCTAAGTGCTTTAGATAATGTACTTTTCAAAGAAATTAAAAAAAAAATAAAAAAATATCCAGAGAGTGTGTAGGTAGCTTCCATTAGCAGTAATGGGAGTTTGGGTACAGTTGCAACTTACAAAATCCTCAGTTTAAAACCTGTTTATCAGATACTTTTTGCAGGCTGGAAGTGGGAGCACAGGAGCACTGAATTAATACAACACCTTTCCAGAAGCACAGTCTTTGCAAGAAGCTCATTTATAATTCCTGGTTTTTTTGGTTTTTTTTTTAGGTTGAGAGTGTGTTTTCTTTTCAAGAATTTTGATCCTGAATAAGATTTTAAAAATTGATATAGAAATAGGAAAATGTTTTGCTGTTTGTTTTTTTTTTTCCGGCTAAGAGAGTAGTCAGAGTTTTTATCCTTTCAGTGTCATTTAAGGCCAGTCTTTCTACACATGAGATTGAAAGCCCTTAACGAAGTGCTGAAAGTACATTTAGTTATTTCAAGGGTAAGACTGACTATGTTGTGTGAGTACAGACTGTGTCTTTAGCACAGGATTTGTGAAGTGGACACATGCCAGAAATCCACCAGATATAATAAATTGTTTTGGGAAGTTACTCTGTTGAATAATTGACAGTAACCTGAGGCTGAGTATTCATTAATTTGTTCAGCTTCAGTGGATGTCTTAAAAAACCGTTTACATTTGGGTATTTGAACAATATTTTATGTGACAATGAAACTCCCTCCTGAGCCTGGAAGGGTGATCGCTACAAACCAGAGCCTCTTGAGGCTGCCACCTACCGGGACAGAGGGAAAACACACGGAGTCTGGCAGGGCAGTCCAGTGCATCAGCCGTGTCACTTCAGAATTTATGCCATTTCGACAAAGGTTAGGTGGATTTCCCCCCACCCCCGCCATTACATTTAGGAAAATATTCTGGATCAACAATAGGTCAAATCTATTCTTCAGACTAAAACTCTAGGTTATTTGAGAAGCATTTGCAAAAACTTTTTTTCTTAGTATTTGTAAATACCAGTGCAAGATCACGTTTTCTAGAATTGTTGAGTTTTGTGTGCAGGAAGGCACGTGTATTCAGCACATCTGAAATCATCCTTGGCAGCTCTACAACTACAATTCAGGCACTACCTGCACAGAGCCTCAGCTGTGGGATCTCAGGGTTTGGTTGAGATAGTAGAAGAGAGATTCGTTCTGATCCATAACTGAGCAGTACTCACAACTGAGTGGTTTAGAGAGATATTAACTTTCCAGTTATCATGTGGATAATGAATATGACTAATGCTTCTGGATAGATTTGAATGTGATAAAAAAATCCAAGAAGTGGACTAGAGAAAATATCAAAAGTTTGGTTAAAGAAAAAAACATGAGATAGAGTGATTCCAGGATTCAGTTTAAATAGATTTGGGAAAAAAAAAGTTTCAGTTAAATGTTTTAGCAATTAAGAAGCCCCTAATTATCAGAATAAATGAAAGGTTTCTTGGGTAGATGTTGAAAGAACTGCTTGGAATTTACATATTTTTCATACTGTTTTTCATATTCTTCTGACTAGTCAGAGTTTTTCTAATTCACAATATTTAACAAAGCATAATTTGCATATTCTTTTAAAAATAAAAATTACACCCTAATATTTATTTAGAGATCAACTAAAAACAACCAAACAGAGATGCAATTTTGGTGTGCAGAGATTTATCAATGTACAAATACTTTTTCATGAAAACATAATTTTCCATCACACAGAAGATAATAGACCAAACAGTTACCTTAAAGTCAGAGCTGATGCTGGCAGTGACACAAAGTCTTTATTATCTTGCAGATATGTATAATGTGAATTTCTCCTGAAACTCAACATCACAGTGATAGAATTCGGTCTACATGCTTATTATCTCTACATCAGGACTTTACAGAGATCAAAAAGGATACTTAGTTTGACTTCTGTCACTTTGCTTCCACTGGACTTCTTAATTGCAGTAGCTGTTACTTGTCTCCACTGTTGTGAAGGTCATAGAACAATTTCCATGAAACCCTGGTGTTCTCACAACTTTCTGACACATTTCCCTTTGGAGCTGAAGTGTTCTGTGTTTGGTTACTGTACCAAGAGCAAAGTACCTGTGGTTGGTTTAAAGTCCTGAGAGAGTTAAAAGAAACACATGTTCTTTTTAAGCTATCCCTTTTAAACTGCAGACCAGGGAAGTTACACTATTAAGAGCTGCTGAAACAATGGTCCAGGCTTCTATGGAGTAAATGACATGAGACAAACTGTGAGGTTCTTATGAATTTGGCCATGTCTGCTCTCATATGGCACTGTGTGTTAACAGTGCTGAGATAACTGAATTGTATTTTATTGCCAAGTCTTCACTTCATAAAGCTCCTAGTTAAAACAAAAAGGATAGATATTTTTGCACTGGGGCCTAAAATATTGATTGTATCCATCTATTGATTAATTTTTGTGTTTTATCTTAGAGGATTTTAAAATCACATTTTCACATGGGGAAAGCTGGTATAATAATTTAATTGTTAAATTGAAGAGTGTAGTTGATTGTGTTAAACGTGCTTTCCAGTTGTTTGAAGTTGTAAATAACTGAAAAAAAGCTGAGAAAAGCAAGTATTTTCTCTTTTCCCAGCCAAGTGCCAAATAAGTCCACTTAAGTTGCTTCTAATCATGTAAACTCATGGCCCAGATTTTTTGATCAGCCATAACTTGTATTTGTTCCTAGCTACGAAATTTGTAGGCAGGGTAACATGGACAAGAGAGGAGATCAAAGAGGAATTTTCTTAGAACTTAGCTCCAATCTCGTAGGAAGTATGTCTGTAACTGACTGGCTTGATCCAGAGTTTCTTTTCCCTTTTCCCTTCCCATCCCTTCCATTTCCATTATTACCTACCATTAAGATTTGGGGCAATCATGCAAAAACAGAATAATGATGGAAGTTAGATAAGACATTAAATTTTACATCAAATCGTTTTATTAAGTAGCATACCACCCAAAAGTAAAGTAGGTGTGGGAAAACTTCCAGGATCCAAGATACTATCAATAGCTTTAGTAGTCACTTCAGGACACTGAAATTTAAGTTCCAAGGTCTTGGTTTTGTTTTTTTTTTTATATATGCAAAATCTTAAATAATTTATTCTTTAATAATTTAATTGCAAGATAAAGATTGAGGGTTTTCCCTAAATTTCTTCTGATTAATCAGCAAATACTTTATGGTGAAAAAAATGCCAATACTCAGAACTTTTATAGTTATTTTTCTTAAAAATCTCAAAAAAACCTATTGACTTCTCAGATCAGCAGCAAAGCTGGAGAAATGTTCATGTAAATGCATTTGAGTTGGTATCAGAAGCACTGCTGGTCTTTGGGTTCTTTTGAACTAAGAAGCTGCTGATTTTAGGAAATTTAAGAAGAGCATTACTAGTCCTGTATGATGCATTCTGCTGTCCCACAAGTGTTATTTTTAAAAAATCCACAGCATTCATCTCATGAAGTGCAAGGAGTAAAATTGTTGGGTTAAAAAAAATATATGAGGCCATTGCTAACTAGACCACTAAGGAGAAGATAATTATAAATTTTCATTTATGACTTTCATATATTAGACCAACTCCTCAACTGACATAAACAAGGACTTTGTTACTGATCTCAGAGGAATTGCATACCTGGGTCACTTTGCTTATGGAAATATACTGCTCTACAACACTATTACAGTATCTCACAAGATCATGGCTTTTTTCATGGCTGAGCTCTTAGGTACATTGTCACTGTATCAGAAAATCCTGTTTCCAAAAATAATAAAAACCCTGATGCTTAATTTTTCTTTTTTATTTCAGATGCCATCTTCTTCCAGATGTATGTCATATTTTGTATCTGTATAAAGCAGTATACCTTAATCCAGTTCATTTAATAAAAGGCAATAAAATTTTTGAAATTCAAGGAGCATCATTTTAAGGATAACTGCCTTATTTATTAGGTTGTAGGATTTTATTCAATTAAATGTACCAGAGGTGACTTGGGTAGTCACTGTGTTCATAAACCCATGACTTCTCCTTTTGAGCTTCATTGGACATTACAAGAAATTAACTTAGGAAAATAAATTGCCTAAAGCAAATTCATATGCTACTCAAAATAGAAAATAAGGTGCCAGAAAATCTGGCTTTGCTAGCCCCTGAAAAATCCTGAAGCAGATATTGGAGATTTTATGCACTTAGTCACTTTAATCTACAAGAGTATGTAGTTGTATATATTGATTTCACAGTAATAATTGTGATTATTTTGTTTTGTATTGAAGTCAGAAAAAGAAACCCAACAATAAATGAGAGTTCCCTTGACCTACATACTATAAGCTATAAAAAGAACAATTACTAGTTATACATAGTTCTTAGAATATTAACTGACTGTATTACTCAGTGTCATTTTATTATTCATCTTAGGATCAATTAAACAACTGTTCATAGCAGAGGAAAGTTGTGATTTATATGCTTGTCTGTCACCCCACAGCCTTTAGCATTGTTGTTTACATACAACTAACAAAAGGAAGTTAAAATAATTTGTAATCACAGCTACAAACACGGAAAAATGTTCACCCCTTTGCAATCTATGTGCAAAAGAAGGAAAATATCAAACCCATAGACTGTAGGTAATGGACTTTCAAGGACAGAATGTTTCTATAAAAGAAATTAATTGGGCAGTATTCATTCTTCCTCATCATAGTGTTTAGCAGCATTTCAGAGCCCTACACAGTGAATGGTGAAGGCTGTTGCTTTTTTATGATACTTCAGGATGCCAAGTGGTAAACAAAAATCATAAAAGGCACAATACACTCCCAAAGTGCATGCAGAGCTGCATTCATTGCTTTGGATTTGCTGACTCACAGAAACTGATTCCAGTTGTATTCTCATGATGATAGCTTATGATGATAAAAGGATTCCCTAAATAATTTCAATCCTTGCATTCATTCTGGAGCTATTTTTTTTTAATTCTGTGAGAATTGCTTCTAGCATGTGCAGCTCTTACTAAAATATGTATTAAATAAATGGCTCAGACCACAGCTGTTCTGAGTTCTGTCTTTATCTCTACCCCAGACAGAGTGGCTTTCATTTTCTCTTGAGTCTGTGGTGTTTGAGGAGTGTGGATACCACATACAGTCTGTGTTTTAATGTGTGTATTTTAGAAAGATAGAGAGAGATTCATCTTGTTTGTTGTGTTTTAGAACTCCATTTCTCAGCTAATCATTCAGTATGAGCTGCTGGGATGCCATTTAACTGATGTTGCAGCATAAATGTATGATGAGGCAGATAAAGTGTGCCTGCAAGTCCCACTTTTCTCCTGTTGACTCTGAAGGGAGCCTCAGGTGACTGGTGAAAGATCTGCAGTCTGAATGCATGCCATTCGTTGATATAATTAGACATTTACACTGTGATTCAACTCCTGGTAGGCACAGCTGAAGAGTGAAAGCCCCAAGATCCTTGTAGTGCAGTGTGAAAAATAGCTCTATAGAAAGCTGCAAGTAGTTTTAAAGTGATGCTGGGTGGAATGATCACTCGGGGATCATTCCACTGGGCCAAAACTCCTTGCCTGTTACTTCCTCTTCTCCCCTTGAATTCTCTTCTCACTGGAAGATAGAAAAGCAGAGTAGACAGAATATATCTGGGTCTAATCACAAGAAATGACACTAAATTAAGTTCTCACTTAGAAAAAGTTGTTCACTTCTTTTCCAGTAGAAGGAGTAAGGAGCCATTAATTATACCCTTTTTTTTTGTTTCACTGAGCTATGCAGGCCTGATCTTTGGGTCTTCTTTCCTTTTCCTCTTAAGCCCACATGATCTCCTCTATGTCTATTTGAAATTTTGTTTTATGAACAACCCCTTTCTCCAACAGGTCCATCAGAATTATCCACAGTTCCTCAAATTCTCAGCAGGACAACCGAACTAACAGTTCCTTAGCTGGAAAGGATTATATTTGCTGTGGCTGTACTACAGTGGCAACTCATACAATGGGAGAAACAAAATTGGTTTTTGTCCTCTTTCATTTTAAGGCTGCTAAATTTTCAGTTCAGAGGATTAATTTTCTTGTACAGGTTTCTGAATGCAGTCTACTATTTTTCACTTCTATACTTCCCATTTCACTAATCCAGCCTTTAATAATAATAATAATAACTGGTTACAGTATTGACTATCTCCATTACCTCATGTTCAAAATCCATCTACAACTCCCAGCTTTTTGTGTGATGCTGCTACAATCAAAATTTTAGATAAAACCAGTTTCGAGAATGATCTGAAACAATGTATTTTCCCCCCATTTTCAAACTGGATGGTGAAACTTCGCTTTCTGTGTAATTTGTTGCCCCCTTCACTTTGTCTGGACCCTCAGTTCAATTAGGAAGTAATTTACTAAACTCAACAAATTTACTATTTCATCAACTAATCTCAGTGTCATTGTGTAAATGACAAACTTCTCAATATGGCATAACATCAAATGCTTTACTAGATTTTATAGACTTGGGATTTTTTCCCCACTTTCATCCAGTCCTCTATTGGAGCCTGTAACAATTTTCTCATTTGGCAGCTGATTCTCATCACTGTGAACAAAACGGTAGAGTTAAGCATAGAAATAGCTAAATCACCATCCCCTTTGCTGTGAACTGCTCCTAATACTAGTTTTATTTTGATGGTTGTCAAGAAGGAAGGAGTAAAACATTGTATCTGAATGAAAACTTAGTTATTAAATGCACTGAATTATTTTACCCTTTTTATTTTGTAAGAGCTGCTTAGCATGGTGATAATGATTCACAGTATTGTGACTAGGTATAAAAATATCTAAAATAGTTGGGCTTATAGCTAAGTTAAAGCATCATGCAATTCTATTAACCAATTCCATTTACTTTATAGAAGTGTATGAAAACAAGGCTCTTAGAAAACTGATCCCTTTTCCATTCCAGGGTTATGAATTAGGGAAGATGAGTTTTTTTAGAAAACAGATCCCCTTTCCATTCCACAGCTATGAATTAGGGAAGATGACTTTATGATAAGTATCTGCACTGGCAATATCTATGTTGTTTACTAATATGGCTGTTGGAGTAAAGATTGAATTTCTAGGGAAGTTGTCACAGAAATATAGGAGAAAGACCAATAATATTCTTAATGATGAGTAGATTTTGCAATGAACAAATTAAAACCTCTTTAGAATGATAATGAGTAGATTCAGCTCAGGCTTTCATATTCATTCAGAGTTGTAATTTTTTTATCTTTCAGCCAGTTCATGCCCAAGAAGTCGAGCACTTCCATCCCTCTTCACTTCCCAAAACTGTCTGCTGGCCATCCCATGCACTGACACAAAACACTTTGCAGGCAGTGCAAGTCTGGCTGGAAGGCAAATGCTCTTAATCTATGCCACTGTCTCTCACTGATGGAATAAAATCTAGCAGGGACTCTGTTGGAGGAAGGCATTTCAAGTTTTAGGATCCAGTCCTCTTAAAGCTAACTACCTGTAAAATCAATGGAGAAAGGCAGATGCCATTGAAAGACTCCTGAGAGAGATTTGTTCAGTATTCTAACTTTGAGTGGAGACACAGATTAAGTTATCCTGGGAGAAAAGGAATATGATTCATGATTTGTGAAGACAGATTTCTTACCCTGAAAATTTTGGAACACTCATGATTTGGATTTATTCTAAAATAAAACAGTATCCTTACAATTATTTTATAGCTTTTGAGATAGGTCTGGTCTTCATCCCCTGAAGCTGATCGTACTTCTCTATAATTTTATTTATTTTCACAGAGTATAAGAAAAAATCCTTTGTCATATAAACTGATGCTGAGAAAGGAATTTGAGAAAATGAAATTCATGCAAAACATTTGAATAAACATTCTTATTCCTGTGAAATAACAAATTGTTGATTTATTTTATTTTTTGTTTTGCCTCTGTATATTTCTTTATGTGAGAAAACCCCCCAAATATTTCTAGTTAAGTGCACTGTTTGGCACTAAAATCTAAATTCATCACATGGAACTAGAATGTAATGTTAAATGACAGTTTCGGAGCTATCTCCTTACACACTTCACCGGTTGTCTGCTCGGAGGTAATTGAGTCAGGGAAAGAGCTAAATGGGTCCTAAGTAGGTCAGCGGTTGTGATTTCCCCGACGGCCGCTGGATGGCAGCATTGACCCAGGCACTGCTTCACTCGGGGCGCTCCGCCGAGGGCGAGGCACCCCCGCGGAACCGTCTGAAACATTCCGCTTTATTTTCCCGTTTTGAACCACAAGTCACATTAAATATTTATCGCAAACGCACGCAAGTTCCAGGTCTTACGGCTTCATAAAATCTGTTTGTGTGAGTGGTACAGGAAAGGGCAAACAGTGCTTTCGAAACGGAGATTAACTAAAAGCCCGTGAGAACAAAGAGAGGGAAGTGAAAAAGTCTTGATATAGAACTGATACAGGTGGAAGAGATAAAGGATGCACGCGTTTCAAAATGAGGAGTAAAGGTTGGAGAGGTGACAGGGAATTCCAGAAAAAGCAATGGAGATTATTGGAAAAGCATGGGGGATCATAAGACTTTGAGTAAAGGACCTGGGCATCAAACCAACAGATTTTGCTTCTCACATATCAGAATTACTGGTCATTTAACTGACTCACTTTCAGTGACCTGCTACTATTGAAAAAGAAATTTTGAATTCAAGCTTTCTATTTGCTCTATAATTGACGAGGATGAAATCGTAAGCTATGCAGTCGTTGCCCAGTGCCTGAGTTTTCAAAGTGAGTCATTACAGTTTATTTGCCTGACTCATGAGATGATGATGGCAAAACGAGTCACCCACCTGAGTCACTCCCAAATCTTAGCAACACTTGCTTCAGGACAGCTTTTTACCTTGAAATCCATCTGCCTGCATACCTGTCACAGGACTGCTGGTCAGACTAATTCTCAACAGGATGCTAAAGCTGTCTGCCAAGACATCACCTCTGTGCAGCTGGTGCCTGATAAACTGGTCAAAATTCTGTGAAGTCCTGTCTGCAAACTAGGGTGACCTCTCTCTTTGTGACCATAACCCCCTTGTTCAGTGGAGAGCAAAGAAGGAATGCCCTATTCAACCTAACAAGTCTCTTTATCTTGTTTTTTCTGCTCAGCAGAAAAAGCAAGTGGTGGTGATAAATCAAAATTTTATTACAGTGATGAAATTACCATGAAGTTTGTGCACAACATGGTCACAAAGCTGTAGACAAAAAAGATGTTTTGGTTACTTCTGGTCAAAGTGGGAGTTAGTTTTAGGTGGCTGTGGTGTGTTGACCCTGGCTGGATGCCAGGCACCCCCCAGCGCTGCTCTCTCACTTCCCTCTGAAGCGGGACAAGGGGAAGAAAATATAATGACAGGTTCAAAAGTTGAGATAAGGACAGAGAGAGATCACTCACTGATTACTGTCATGGGCAAAACAGGCTAGAATTAGACACATGAATTGAATTTCTTACTAACAAAGTCAGAGAAGGATAACGAGAAGTAAAAAAAACCCTCAAAAATACCTTCCCTCCACACCTCCCTCCTTCCCAGCCCTACCTCCTCCCTCAGCAGCACAGGGAGGCAGGTAATGGGGGTTATGGTCAGTTCATCACAAGTTGTTTTTCCCATTGTTTAGAGAGGAGTCCTTCCCTTGCTCCAGAGTGGGGTCCCTCCCACAGGAGACAGTTCTCCATTAATTTCTCCACTGTGAGTCCATCTCATGAGCAACAGCTCTCTGCGAACTGCTCCAATGTGGGTCACTCTTCCATGGGGTGCAGCCCCTCAAGGACAGCCTGCTCCAGTGTGGGTCCCCCACGTGTTCACAAATCCTATCAGCAAACCTGCTCCAGTGTGGGCTCCTCTCTCCATGGGTCTGCAGGTCCCTGCCAGGACCCTGCTCCAGCACAGGCCTCCCACAAGGTCCCAGCCTCCTCTCAGGCACCCACCTGGTCTGGAGTGGGTCTTTTCCATAGGCTGCAGGTGGATCTCTGTATCCCCATGGACCTCCATGGGCTGCAGGGGCACAGCTGCCTCACCATGGGCTGCACCACAGACTGCAGGGCAATCTCAGCTCTGGCACCTGGAGCACCTCCTGCCCCTCCTTCTGCGCTGACCTTGGTGTCTGCAGAGTTGTTCCTCTTGCATATTCTCACTCCATTCCTCTTTGGCCACAATTACATCTGCACAATAACTTTTTTTACTCTTAACTATGTTATCATGGAGGTGTTACCACAATTTCTGATTGCCCAGCCTTGGCCAGCATCACATCCAACTTTCCAGCTGTCAGGGATTGGCTCTGCTGGACATGGGGGAAGCTTCTGGCAGCTTCTCACAGAAGCCACCCCTGTAGTCTCCCTGCTACCAAAGCTTTGCCATGCAAACCTCATACAGTGGGACTAAAGTGACGATGTCCTGGACCGTGGCTGCTCTTTCTGTTCCCCAGGAGCTGTGCTGGCATCCTGCACTGGCCAGCTCTTATACTCCTTGGGTCTGTGGCCATGAACCCAACTGCTGAGGAAATGTGGGAGGAGAAAGAGCTGGGAGAAAATAGGGAGAAGTGGGGATGCTCCCACTTCCCACCCTTAGGATCTGCTCCGGCCTGAGGTATCACGTCTGTGACTGGCCTCATTCCTGCTGATCCTGACCCTGTCTTGCTGACCTGATGTCCTGGCCTGGCCTCAGCCTGTCTCCATCCCCATCCTGTCCCCATCCCCAGGGATGTGCCCAGTGCCAGGGGCTGGGGCTGCCCAGTGCCCTAAGCTGTCCTGCTCTTGGCAGGGGGCTGTAATGGTCCCTGGCTGGCCAGCCCCTGTCCCACTGCCTGGTGGGGAGCCCTCAGCCTGAGGAAAACCTGGATAGGTAACAGAACTGGGGAAAGCAATTTTGAAATCATGCTTGAACACAAAACTGAGTTGTCCATGCTGTGTGCCACTAAACACTCGATTCCCACTCTGAAGTGCATTAGCAGCAACACTGCACATGAACCATGGGGAGGAATTCATTGCCACACTCTGACCAGAGCGGGAGAGGTCTCACACAGAGTACTCGTTCCACTTTCAGCACCTGGTGTTAAAGAAGACATAAATGGTTTAGACAGAATTCACAGGACAGAAATAAAATATACTAAAAGGTTTGGAAAGCATGAAACAGGCAGGGGGAAAGCCTGCTCTGCACGGTTTGATGTTGAAGATGGTTAAGATGGAATTTTTAGGAAATGATCAGTTATACAGAGAAAAAGTGTATGACACTAGTTTAATTGGAAGAAAAAAATTGCTTTATTTTTAGTATGAGAAATGTTATGCTAAGTTTGAGAACAGTGCAACACTGTGAGACTGTGGTATGTTCTTCACTGAATTTTTGCACAGTGGGTATAGACAATGGTCTGCCTTCATAATTTCTGATCTCTTGAAATAACTCCCAGACCCTCATTTCTGTGGCATGGCAGATATGAACCACTTCTAATTTTTTTAAAATTTTGTTTTAATATGTATATATTTTTTCTTATTTCTCTAATATTAGTGGCAGTTCTCCATTGTAAGGAGAACAGCACACTTGAGGTCCTTTAGTGGAAATGTTATGATGGAATTTTGCACTAGAATGTATGCACAGCTCAAGCCCTCAAGAGCAAGGTCATCCTTAATTATACTTCATTAACTGCTGTTAAAGTTCCTTGACATATTGCAGCATAGGTATCAGTAGTATCAAGTACACATCATTACTAGGTATTTTCTGCATTACCTGAACTGCACAGGTTATAGCTTGGAATTTTAATAATTAGAAGCTCAGTGATGTCTTGCAGCATCTGGAAATGTATCTATTTGGTGAGTAGGCTAAAGACAGCTAGCTTATTTTGTGGCTGAAGGTTGTGTTTATAGCTTAATAAAACATGGTCTGTAGCTTTATTACAGCAATCATCCTTGTGGGGTTTTTTTTGTGTCTACAGTTGGTTTTTTTTCTTTTCCCCTGCAGAAAAAACATCTGTATGGTTTAAGAGTATGTTGTCATCCCTATAGATTTTTATAGAATTCTGTGACAGGAATACTGGATTCCGTAAGTTGGTTTAAAGCTCCATAGGAAGCTTCTTGTTCTATTTATTCTAAGCCATCTTAGTGCAAAGGAGAGATATTCCTCATGGAGAATTCTTGTTGTATGTAAAGGTTATTTTTTTACATTAAATTCCATGAAGATCACTACACTGAAAATATTGCTGCATAGCCAAAATCAACTTGAAGTAAAATCATGAAGTAAAAACACCCCTATATGTATTTTATTATTAAAGGAAGATAGAATAAGAAGCCAGAGATCAAAAGGACTAGAGAAGTAAGAGTTCTTCAGTTCTTGTGGTTCAGTTTTTACATTTAGCTAAGAATGGCATAAAACTCTAGCTCAGAGGCTTCTCCCCGTTTTTCTGCTTTGTCAGTACCACCTTTATTTTCTGTTCTGACCTTTTATTTCTTGATTTTTAGGTTAAAAATATTTTAATTTACAGTATCAAAAGATATTTTTATTTTTATGATTTCAATACTGAAATGGTTGCTCTTTGCTTTTAAAACAAATATTCATGTGATTGTTACATCAACTCTAAATGTTATACATTAAAACAAGAACAGTGTCAAACTCAATAAAAATAATATAGAAATGTAATTTCTCTAAAATATAGTAATACAGGATTCTACCAATAAATATTTTATTAGTGCTTGTAATACTGCTTAGATATTTACTCTCTCACAGCATGGGAATGCTGCTAAGTTGTTCTAACTACTAATCTCAAAAACACCATTAGATGGCAATGTTCACATGGCAGTACCTTTGCAGCACTGCTGGAAACTTTAAGTCATTGTGTATTTCTATACATTCGTTTATTTCTTATTCTAAGCATTAGTGTTTTATCACTTTTATACTTTTTTTCTTTCTTTCTTTTTCCTTTCAATACAAGGCTAAAAGAAACCATACATGAAAAAAACCCCTGAGGTTCTCTTCCTATAATGTCATACACTGCAGGACTGCTTCAGAGCTGCAGCTTAGTCTTTATTATTATAGTTTCCCCAATAAAACTTCATTTAAGTAATCAGGGCAAGGCCAGGCAGAGCATCAGGTAGTGCAGATTTATGCACACCTAAACTGTGTAATGAGGCATGAGAAAAAAGCACATCACTACCTCATCTGTTTTTTTATAATGCAAGCAAAATAACTGTTAAAAAAAATAAAATCTGGAATTTTAATTTTTAGATCTCAATGTGATTGAGCTTTAATATCCTTAGATTTTTAAACTATTTTGAAAATATAATAACAAATTGCTGTTTAACTAATTCCTGTGTATCGTTGAAGTTCTTTGATTGCAATTAATTTTCTTCTAATGTGTTAATGTTATTGTTAATCTGTCAGGTCTTTATTTTTCATTTTAATCCAAAAAGATTCTCTATTAGACTTGTATGTTGCGTCTTTCTGTCTTATACAGACTTTATAGTCCAAAGGTATTATAATGCTGATAGCAGGATTCATGCTGTCTTCTCTACCAGGTTATTACAGTGGAACATCTGGAGAGGTGAGTGGGCATGTTAAGCTGCTTGGCTGGGTTTTGTCTAAGGCTCAGCCTGTGAGGTTCAAAGAAGGGACCAGATCATCTACTGATGCAGAACAAATTAGTATTTTGGAAGAAAGTATGTGAGTATTATTTGTGGGGATCAGAAGAGAATTGTATGAAAAGATCACATTTTGGACACATTCAGAAAGCAAATCCACTAGAGCCAGGAAAAGGTAGTACATTTCAAACCATAAACTACTAGAATGGCTGTCCATTACATATGCCAAGGATTCCAGTAAAGCTTTCTCTGTTAAATAGGTTAATAGATCCGAAGAATAAAAAAGAAATTAATAGTTGCAGGATACAATAAAGTCAATGCTGTTTTAAGAAGGATGGTCACTTCAGCACACATGCCTAAGTGTAGTGTCCCCATTGTTCATGTCTGTGCAAAAAACCTTAGAATTCTTAAAGAATAAGTGGAGAGAAAATAGACTGTGATGAAGGAACTGGAGCACCTCAAAAATGAAGAAAGGCAGAGAGTTGGGGCTGTTTAGCCTGGAGAAGAGGAAACACAGGGGAATCTCATCAAAGTCCATATAAACACCTTCAGAGAGGGTGTGTACAGAACAGAGCCAGGCTCTGCTTGGTGCTGCCCACTGACAGGACCAGAGGCAATGGGCACAAACACAGGAGGTTCCATCTGAACATCAGGAAGTGGCCTTTTCTTTTTGCTTTGAGGGTAACTGAGCAATGCCACAGGTTGCACAGGGAGGTTGCGGAGTCTCTGTCCTTGGAGACATGAAAAAATCACCTGGGCATGGTCCTGGACAGCAGACTCTATGTGGCTGTGCTTGAGCAGGGGGTTTGACAAACTGACCACCAGGTGTCCCTTCCAACCTCGGTCATTTTGTCATTCTTTGAAAGTTTTCGGTTTAAGTGGCCCATTTAAAATGGCTAATTTAGAACCAGTCAAATCTACAAAATAGTTTTACTTCTAAAATTCACTGCTTTTATGTCTGAATTCTAAAATTTAAAATTCAGTGTTAACATTTTAATTCAGTTTGATTGTTCTAGGAAGAGGAAGAAAGCCTATTTCATCATTTGCATTATATGTGTCTATTCAACCTTTGTCTAAGAAAAAGGTAAAATAATGCATGGTGAAAGAAAAAAAAAAAGTATCAAGTTCCTTCCTTTGTGTTTCAGACTCCCCTATTTTTTAGTTTTAAATTCTTCCCTTCTTTTAGTCACGCCAAGGGTTCTCCTGCTTATGTTATCTGTCAAAATTCTATTAAAAGGTCCCTGCTCTTTGGACTTTGCTTTTTTCCTATATTTTCTTTTCCTTTAACAAAAGCAATATCTTGGTTAGGGGAATGCCATAGGTATTCTGTTAATGAAAATGAAGCACTTCACATTTTTTTTTTCCCAGGATATTTCCCTTTGTCAGAATAGAAATATTCTTCTACACTAAATAAGGTAAAATGAACCTTCTAAATCAAGAAATGAGAAAGGAACTGGCTGCACCCTTTGATTTTCTAAATTAACAAAATAATTTCATCAGAAAAATTATTTAGTAGTTAAAGCCTAAAAAATTGTGTTGGAGACATAACATGTGGATTTGAGTCTGGGTAGGATCCTAAAGGTACTCTTCCTTAAGGACTGTTCAAATTGTTCACAGAGAGAGGAAAACCTATCTATTCAGAAATTTAAGGAAATACAGGGTTCATCCATGCTATCCAGTCATTTTATAGAAAGACAGCATATTTTTTTGAAGCAACTCTTCAGCTGTTGTGAATACTCTTTTTTTTTTGTTGTTGTTTGCCCTATAGCTATGACAGTTTGCATCAATGGACACTTTGCACCATAAATTTCAAACTCTAGCTCTAAAGATTCTCATTGTGTCATCACTAGCACTTTGACATTGAGATATCAAATATGGACAGAAATTATCACCACAAAGGAAATGGATAAGGTCTGGTAGTCTGGCTCAGATAGGAGGAGATGCAGGTTTTCCAGAAAATGAATGCCAGGAAATGGCTTTTTTTTTGCTTGTTTGTTGGTTTGGTTTTTTTGTTGTTTGTTTGGTTATAGTACACCTCTGTCTTAAGTATAAAGCTATGTCAGAAAAAGTCTTGGTGATCCCCTTTGTGTATGTTTATACTGCATTTACCAACAGCAGCTTTTTTGCTCACCTGAGTTTGAAGTGTCCATGAGACTGTCACTGGAAAGTAGTTTTGAAAACATCTAAAACCCCACTATCTTCTTAACAGATGCTTCCCCTTCCTGTACCATGCACTAGCACCAGTCCTAGGATTTCAAAAGAGAGCCTCAGACAAGAAGTAAGATGGATGTGAACTGTGCTCTGGACCTTGTTTTCACTTCACCCTGGTATGGAACAAGATGGTGGAATCAAGAGGGGCTAAAACTAAAACATGGTTGAAATCACTGTTTTCCATACAGAGCCACACAGCCTCATGCTGTGGTTTAACCTCAGATGGCAACTAAACCCCATGCACCTCTTTGCTGACTCCCTCTGGCCCAGTGGGGTGGAGGGGAGGGCAGAAAGAGTAAAAATGAGAGAACTTGTGGGTTGAAATAAAGGCAGTTTAATAAGTAAGGCAGAAGCTGTGTGCACAACCACAGCAAAGCTCATTCCCCTCAGTTTATACACTGAGCCATGTGCTGTGCTCGCTTTGCTCAGTTGTGGTCAGCTGTGTCCCCCCACAAATCCTTTTGCCCTCCAGCCTGGTGGAGCAGGCTGAGGCAGAAAACCCATAGCTGAGGCCAGGAAACTGTGCAAGCATTGCCTAGAAAGAACAAAACCCTTCTTGAGTTATCAACACTGTGTTCAGCATGAAACCAAAACACAGCCCCATACCAGCTGCTGTGAAGAAAATTAACTCTATCCCAGCCAAACCCAACACACTTCTTTACAATAACATGGAAAACTCACCTGAGGTTATTAACTTAGTTTCCACAGCTGCTTTTTCAGGAAATTATGGGAAAAAAACCCAAACCTTTGGCTCTCTTTTGCCATCATTTTAGCAAATATATTAAGAGAAAAAGATATATATATATAAAATATATTTTACATTTCTTTATTTTGCAAATCATACTTTTATTTAAAAATGGATTATTTTAGTGAATCCACGATAGATAGAAATGAATGATCTATTCAATATGACTTGCCATTTTTATATCTCTTTTTTTTTTTATGAAGGCGCAACATCGTGATAAGAATTCTTTTTGTTTTCTCAAATGAATGAGAGAAGCAAATACTGTATCTTAGGACTCTGTCACAGCTGGCCTTTAGAAACTATTAATATGCTCATGGCAAAAAAGACAGGGAGATGTTTTTTAATATTGCTGAGAAAATTTTGTTTGGGTAAAATCTGTTTCTCTATTTTCAATTTTTTTTGAGCTTTTTTTTTTTTTTTTCAATTTATGTGATTTGATTCCTGAAGAGCAAATGGACATTTAAAAATCTTGCCAGGAAAGGGAAATGTAAGTCTTGAAGAAAAAATACTTCTCATAACTCCTCTGTGATTGGAGGGACCAGAACATTTTATTTCAGAAAGAAATGGCAAAAAACCTAACTTGAGAAACATTTTTTCTCAACTTATCTACAAAGCAGACATAAAAACCTGATCTAGTTCATGCTAGGTCACCTTGGTGATCAATGGAGAGAAAAATGTCACCTCTAAAAGGCAGTACATCTCTCTCACACTTCTGTCTTAAAATCACAAGTATCACCTCCCGAAAATGCTTGCTTCTCTCATTTGGTAAAAGGGGCACATGAGATGAATGGACACACAGAGGTTTTACTTTCAAATTTTGATGCAAGAAGAGGTGGCTTATCCTTTGCTAATTGGGTCTTCTGTACTGTTCTAAGATCAAGTTCTCTTTCAAGATGCTTTTACTTCAGGTCAGAAGCAATGTCATTTTTTAAGGGTTTGGCAGCTGAAAAAATGTAGTGGATGTATTTTTATGGTATAATTATTAATTTCTCTTTATATTGCTGTTGGCTCACGTATGACTCAGATTAAAGCCTCTCACTCTTGGGGTCCCTACAGTGTGAACCTCTCAAATTGATTTGAAAACGGGATTTGCAATGGTGACTGCCTTTGAAAATTTTCCGTTTGTGGGAGCAAAGACAAAAAGGCTGGGACATTGCTGACTTCCTTGGGTGTCCCATTCTCTGCTTATTCCCACATGCTAGAGAGGTTCCAGCACCAAATGAGTTCCCAAATACGCTATTTAGCCTCTGGCACTCCCTCCACACATGAACTATACATTTCCATTTGTATTTCTGCTTTGTTTTCTGTGTAGAGTTCTGCCTAGTTAGAGATGTGAATTATTCTCTTAATATTTTCTAAAGGAGAATTCTAAAAGAAAGAACGTATTATTAATGAGTTTAGATAGAATATATTTCCATTTTTTAATTCTTATTTTTATTAATGCTGCCTCTCCTGAATTACATTAATGTTAATATCAATCTCTTTGCTTTACATTTATGAATACAAAAACTACCGTACTGGTGCTTAATTTCCAGTCACAAAGCAAACCGTCTCTTTTTTTTTTTTCAGATAAAACAGCTTCAAATCTACTTTAAGATAACCTACCCTTCCCTCTGTGCATTTTTAGCCCCGTGAGAAATACAGACTTTTTTGGAAATTCACTATAAGTAGTAAAATTCTCCAAGATTTTTGGCAAATCAACAGAAACTTTGCAAACAGACTTTGTAAATCACTGTCATTTAATAATCCATGCTAGTAGGGTTTACCATTTTTCACTTTGTTAGTTTGCAGTAGGTTCGTTTACACTTTCTCAAATACAAGATTAAAGGTGGTGTAGGACTTGTCACATCATGAGTGTTTATTGTGGATTGTTACAAAGGTAACAGAAAACTTAACTCCAGTTAATGGCAATTAATTCAAATTAAAACATTAAAATGCGTTCAAATACCATTACACAGATAAATTCACGGGTCATTAAGGTAAATAAAGAGCTTTCCTAACATGTCAGTATGTACTCTATTTTATAAAATATATACATTCTCTGAAAGTAATGAATTTACACATTATCCAAACAATTTTGATTAACTTTTGATTATTCTAGCTCTTACTTAAGTATTGTCCTAATGAATCCTCAAGGAAAATAAAATTAATATACATTTTGATACAGAAAACGGAGCAAGATCCCTTTTTTTCTTCACACCACTAAGAAAACCTATGCCCAAACCTGTCAGTCCTGAGAAGCAAAAAATTCTGTGAAATCAGGCTAGTTTTCTCTGGGAAGGTGGGTAGGACCAGGCCCACTGACAGGAGAACAAAAGACACAATAATCAAACGACAGCACGTACGGAGCAAAGGCCATTTTGCCGCCTGCGCTGCAGGAGAGGCCTGACTCCCTGCGGCTTCCTTTGCACTTTCCAGTTTCAAAGGCTGACACTGCAGCAGGGTGTTTGACCTCTGCAGAGCTGCTCTGATCACGAGACATGCCGAATGCAGCCTTGTGTTCAATGAAATAGCCCAAGCGAGGATGCTCAGCACCAGGAAATGAGCACACCCACAATTTGCTGAGCTAAATTAGGTTCCTGCGGCTTCAGTTAACCCTCGGAGAGACTGCAGAGCTGCTGTTGGAAGTAGCCCACACACTCAGGCACAGCTTTACCTTTTATTACTGGGGATAGTAGACTAGCAGCAGTGCTGACCATGGGTACTGTGCTTGGCACTCTTCACCCAGGCACACGAAGGAAGATAGCACGTAGTCTGAAATTTTGTGTTGTAGATGACCAGGAAAATCCAGAGGAAAGGATGAGCAGAAGATTTTCCTATCAAGAGTAGAGGAATACTAGAATGAATTTCCAAGGAGGTGATATAATGAAGGCAGGTTATTAAGACTGGAAGTAAGTAGATGAAAATTAGTGATCTACAGTTAAGGAAAGATCAAAGCTGTGTCCAGTCATTTCTTGTGGATTTAAAATCCGTGAAACTCATGAAATCCATTTCTGGTTATTCAGATGTTTAAAGTCCATTGAAATATTCAGATAAATGGAATTAAGGGTAGACTATCACAAGAATAATGACAGAGCAAAAGCATGATTTAAATAATTGGCCATATACGAACTGTCTTTGCTATTCCTTCTTTCTGGAAAACCAAATGCATTCCCAGACTACAAACACTCTAGTTTTGAAGAATTTCTCCAAAATAATGCTATTTTGTGTGTGTTGGAAGTGTATGGTCCATCTTGCAAATCTGCATAACCTACTCCTCTGTAGATTCTGTTTTGCATTAAGGTTAATGAAAAAACTCCTGTCAATCTAAATGAAATCTGTGCATAACTTTTATGGCTTTCTTAAAATTTGTGAGATTTATCTATTTCTGTGAATCTGAGAGGTTTGCAGCTTATCTAAGTAAAATCCTAGAGCTAAGTGAAAAATCAAGGGGAAGTAAAATGTTATTATTGTGTTTTATTACCGTGTTCTATGGCACTGTCTTAATCGTCTACAGAAAATTAGGAGAGATAATTAATATCTAGTAATCTGAGATGTGAAACTGGTTTGTCATGAGATATATTATTTAGTGACTATTTTCTTGTACTATTCAGGGAAGACCTCAAGTAATCTGGAAAAGATCATATAAAGAGGTAACTCATAGTATTATCATTTTGTTGTTGATGAATTTTAAAATGCTTAATGTGAAAATGTGTCCTACTGAAATGGTCAGTGAAAATATAGTTTTCATTTGCCTTAAACCCAATGTAATCTTTGCACTTTAGGACTTTCAAGTAATCAAAAAATTAGCATTTTTCTTTTTACATCAGCTGGATCTCTTTTAAGTTCAGTGTGAAATAAAAAAAGTTATCCAAGGCTAAAATTGTTTAAAGAGGAAAGTTCAGCAGGATAGTTGGAGATGATGATCTCTGGTGACATTCATCTGTGTTTCCTTAGGTATCCTTCCCTGGATGATTTTCCTATCCTCTGCGATATATTATATTCAGTGCCTCATTTTTTGATCATAGTTTCGTGACATTTCAGCTGTAGGTTATTTCTTTGTTGGGAGAAAATGATTGGCATGCCACAAGATAATTTAGCTCAGTGTAATTCTGCTAAGTGCATAGTTCCTCTTACTAGGTTTTCAACAGTATTACTGAGGTAAAATAAGTGGATTAAAGATTATTGATTCAATCTTTGTAGCAGAAAGTTGTCTGAAGTGATCACTGTATTTTGTTTTAAATTTGTTCCTGACACAACAGACTTGTTCCTTCATAACCCCTTAGAGAGATTTTAGACTTTACAGTATTACAGATTATTATTATGTACTCAGAAGCATAATTATTAGAAAATGCATAAGATTATAAAAATATTGACTCCACTTTCCTGTTTTGTTTTTGTTTTTGTTTAGTTGGGTTTATTTGTTTTTTTCCCTGAGTTTTTTGTTGGTTTGTTTGGGGGTTTTTGGTCTTGTTGTTTTTTTTTTTCTAGATGGTTTAACTGATAATGTTCAAATCCTTATTCATGTCCTTAGACACTTGAGAGCTGAAAATTCCTAGCATGAAATAGGCCAGCATTTACCTTGCTAGCCAGGATAAAAGCCTTTTTTTTCCTCCAAAGATATTGAAAATTATTCTTCATATGAATGAAGTTTATGTCATTCAGCTGGTGTTTCTGGGCGTCAAAAAGTCTTAATATCAAGCCCTAACCCTTCTGTGCTACTGATTGTTTATCTGAATCACTCTTCTTGGCAATAGACTTGTCAAACTCAGCTCAATACAGGAGGGGTCACATATCTATAACTCTAGATTTCCATGTCCACCCATAAGGAAATAATTGACCAGTTTTTCCTTTGAAGTTGTGAAAGCCAATAGGAGGTATAGTAATGGTTACCTAAACAGAGGTACTTCTGAGCTCTGCATTGTTGGCTTCCTGTATGTGGGGTTGTCTCTACAGCATCAAGGCAAAACTTATTGCCCTGGTATTTTTAGTTAATTGTTGTCTCTGATATTGAAGCATATCAGTAGAATGCCATCAAATAAGTACAATTATTATTCTGTAGAAAACCCTGCCTGAAATCTTCGCAAGTCTAATTTTCTGTCTATATTAGGAATGCATGTATTTTCTTCTTTTTTTAAGTTTGCACATACCTAAGAAAGTCTAAACTGTTCATATCCAAAAGAAAAAGTTGAAAGGTATCTCAGAATAAATAAACAATAAAGAATTTCACATCAACTCTCATGGAAATACGCATTTTAAATGTCAGTTTTCCTTCAACTTCTAGAAATAAATGAGAAACATTTTTCAGAGTATTAAATTTTTTTAGTAGAATAGTATCTATAGTTAAAGATAGGCTCAAGAAACCAAAGGAATGGTCACTATAAGAGGCCAGAATTAACCTTGAAAGAAATCCTACACAGACAAATCCAGAAGAGTTTACTTCTAGAATGCTTGCTGCTGAATTGGTGCTTTGTTGAACACAGAAGCTAATAAAAGTAAGAGATATCTAAAAAGAGCTGCACAGAATGCTTCTCTATAAATGAGAGACTTTTTTTCCAAGCATACTAAAGAATAAATTCTTAGGGTTCTAACACCTTTTAGAAACAGAGACGAATAAGACATTTTTTCAGTTCATATAATGACCGACAGGAAAGCTTAGTGTATGAACTCTCCCTAGTTCCCCTGAACCCTACCTCCCAGTTTCAAATCTTCTCCTGTACATTTTGTAGATGAGTTGATCTGGAGCACATCTCTGCAAACCCAATAATTTTGCTCTCCTGTCAGGGTTAAATAGAAATAATGCCAGATATCATTGCCCTCCTCCATCTTCTCACATAATGCGATATCTGCCTACTAATGATAATTATCATGTTTAAGACACCTCTTTCCTGAATCCCGTGAGCTGGTTAAAAGTGATTCAGATTAGGTAATTCTAAATGGATGCAACATTTATTCACCCAAAGGAGTACAGCCAGCGAGATGGGGCTATACCCACAATGTACAGATCTCAGAGATGTTTGCCCTAATAGTAAAACACAAATAGGGAATTTTCATCCTTTTCATCTCTTAAGGTTTCTTGGGCCCCTGGGTTTTTCTGCTTGATATGATTTTTTTCTGGCTTGTTTCTTTTTGTACAACTCCTTTCAGTCAAATCACATTTTCTCAAATAGATGAACTGAGTCAATTTTCAAGTAACACAGATCACTCATTTTCTGTGATGTTGTCAAATATATGAAAATGATCAAAGAGATAGACTTTGGCATCTTGTTGCTTGTAATTCTGTATTCATAAAAATATTTTAAGATACCATGGATTTTGGAAGGGTATCTTTATAATGTTTGAAATATACAGTTATATTTCTGAAAATGTAGAGATTGGGAGTGTTCTGTGCAGAAAGAGGAAAAGGAATCTAAATCACAGAATATCTCAGGGAGATTGAGTGCCCATGTGGAGGCAAAAAGACCCATGACTGCTTGCAGGATTATGGGACTGTCTGTGAGTTGGTTTGGGGGTTTTTTGGTGTGTTTTTTTTTTATTTTCTATAGAAGACAGTACATCATCTCTTCTACAACATGATCCTAGAGGATTCCTGCACAAAAATCTTGGCCTGTTGTTGATTTTTCTTTTTTAGGTTATAAAGGGATGACTCAAGCATATCTCATGACATAAAGAATCTACCCACTCCTGCATTTCCAGATTTTAAACATATGGGAGAAGCAGTAAACTTTCACTATCAAACTATTGTTCTCCAGAATATATCCCTGCAAGTTGTTTCTGTTGTCCTTTGACCAGATCTTCCTATGTGCTCATGCTGGCAAATATGGTGCTTGACTCCATCTTCTAACTTTTGGCTGGAGTTTGACTTTTTTCATAAAAGCTTCTCTGTAACTAAGGAAAATTTAGTCATTACTGAAGGAGAATAGATATCACACTTTCTCCTTTGCTTTGAGCATCTTTTAGGGCCATGTTTGGTGATAAGCTTGTTGAATGAGTGGTGCAGATAGTGAAAAAATCAATAAGAAGTTTACAGTCCAAGGAAAAAAATAGAACAAAGGACTGAGAAGAGAGGAAAATAGAAATTCTAGTTTGTTTTCTTTATTAAGTTTTTATTATTAGTTCATGGGCCAGATTCTGATTTAAAACAGCTGAGTTCAAAAGCCTTTCTATTTAAAATGAGACTTGCAGCTTTGCCACTCCAAATATCTGCCACCTTCATTTTACTAGTGCTTTATTTCTTATTGCAATGTTTCATATTCTTAATCTTTCTGGTGAAAGGGAAAGGATTGTGGAGGAGTGGATGGATGCTTTACATTGAACTGGTTGAGCAGCTGGTGATGGTAATTGCAAAGGTGAGGCATTTCCCTTTCCTTATCTGATCCTGTGAGATTTTAAATATTATTTTCTCTCCATCCTGCTGAGCAACAGGGATAGTGGCTTGGTGAGAATGTGGGAGACAATGTTGGTTAACTCACCAGGTTGAGCATTATTGAAATTCACATTACATTTAAGTGTAAGAAAAACTTTTCACTGTGAGGGCCATGAAACTCTGGAGCAGATTTTTCATAGAGTTGGCGGAGCCTCCATCCTTGGAAATATTAAAAACTCAACTGGACATAGTCCTGGGCAACCTGCTCTAGCTGTCCTGCTTTGAGCAGGGGGATTAAATTAGATGACCTCCAGAGGTCCTGTCCAACCTCAACTATAGAGTGATTCTGAGGAAGAAGTGAAGATTAGTCTTTACTCATATGAACCCTGGGAAATCTAAACTACATATATCGACAAGCATGAGGAATGATAAAAGGACTTCGCAAGAACTGGACACTTAAATTTAAAAAAAAAAAAGGTATCTTAGATTCTCTGAGGGACTATGAATTAAATAAATTATTTTGAGCTTACCTGAATGACCTTATTTAAAAACATTTGACATTTATAAATTTTATTCTATTTTGTACTCGTCACAGTTTAATAAATCAAAAAGACAGAAGAAATGAGAAAATAAAAAAAACAACAGATTAATTACTGAAGTCAGTCATAAATTTGAGAAAATATTGAATGCATTTTTAATCTTAAATATAATTCAAACTTGACAATAAAAAAAATGATAAACGCTCAGGTTGAAATTCTAGAAGGTGTGAATAAAATGGTTTGTACAACTTCTGGGGAAAGTGTCTAGGGAAATCCTGATTATCTCTGTTTTCAGAGTGAATGTTCACACTGCAGAAATAATTCAGGTATAACTGACTCTACTGTTTCCCTTGTCCAGGGATCATGCAAATAGGTCTTCCAAAAACCTGACCCATCACTGAATGCCTCTAGAGCTTAAAGTGGCCATTCACAAGTTGAACAGGCTCAAAGACCTTTCTGAATTGTACTGGGAACTGCACTAATTCACGTTTGCTTGGACAGAGATGCCTTTTGTTTTATGCCTTCCCTCTTCATAATGACTAATCCTTCAAGGTTTGAAGAATTACTCATGACATAACTGTGTATAGCTTGAGCTGGCAGTTTATACATTTTCATCAATAGTGATTGTCAACCTACAACTGCATGAAAAACCAGACTGCAAATGGTTCAAGTGTTAGCAAAAGCTAACAGTAAAAGCAGACACTTTCCATCTTAATGACTGACATAACTAGAACACGGTCATATAATCTTTGGAATGGTGCCATGATTTTACATCAAGTTTTAGTGATTTGAGGATGCATAACCTTTTTCTTTCCAGAAAAGTAATATACAATGATACAAGATATAAATAAAATTTTTCTTTACTCTTGAGGCCTTCATATTAAGTTGAATCAGTTGAATTAGAGCCTGAAAGTATCAAAATCAAAATGACAGGCTAGAATATTCAGTTCCTCACTTCATGCTGATGGTTTTCTCTGTGAGACTCTTTTATATTTGGCCTTAGAAAAGCCATTCTGCCTCTATGTCTTGTATATGTCTCAACATTATTTCCATGAGATTCTGCTCTGTGATCTGCCCAGGGAGAGACGGGATGCTAACGGGTTTGTAGTTACTTGTACCTTCCTCAGTTAGTACTGATTATTTTTTCTATTAGTAAAAAAAAGATGGAAGTGAAGAAGGAACAAAAGCATCAATACACTTTTTTAGAGCAGTATTTTTATTTTTGCTTCATCTTTAAATTTATTTTTCTTTCTGAATTCATGAAGTGAAATATTTTTCTCATTTTCTTTAGCAAACACCAGTTTTATAAGACTTTGATTATGTTTATGATGCACAAAATTATTGATCCTGCTCTAATAGGCATTACCAGCTGAGGTAAAATATCTATGCAAGTGATTTCAATAAAGTGCAGTTCTATACAGAAGTTTTAGCTGATGACCATCCAGATTTATTAGCCGTATCAGGTGCTCCCATCCAACTTTCTTTATTCCTTTTTTTCTCCTGTACATTTGTTAAGATGAAAAGCTCCAAGGTTATGGTTAAATGCCATATAAAAAAACCAAACCTCTGTGCAACTGTCAACAACTTATGTGGGGTACTCAAAATGTAAAGTGCAGCATTGGTAAATAAAAAGTAGAAAAAAGCTTGTCCACTTCATTCTAGCCCTGTGTTGTAATTTATAATTTTGTGGAATTACCATAAGCAACAGAATTAGTAATGAACTTTCTTCTCTTCAGAATGCAGCACTAGTCTCCCACTGGATCTGGAAAGTTCCTTTTAAATAATAAGCAATTTCTTGCTGTAAAGCAAGAAGTGACCTTTTGTTTATTTGACAGATGAGTTTATAAATGCAATTTAGTTTTGAGAGACATGACGTTGACGAGCTCGACAGAATCTGAACTGGACGAAGTGTCATTAAGGGGAATATTTTTTAATCTATAAACATGAAAGTCCCAGAACAGTTGAACTCTGCAGAAACCCAGACCATTTTTCTTTAAATGACTAACAGTGTTTTTCTTATACATATATAAGCCCTCTAATTATAGACTTTGGCATCATATTAAGCTTTTATTTCCTCCATTTTACACTCTTATTTGAAAGGAGTAGTTTTGTTGACGTTGTTGAAGCACAATCTATTAAACTGAAAGCTTTTAAAAGGCTGCCTAGGAAAATTTGTTTTAACTTAATTTCCCTATTCAGAATGGAAGCGTATTTGGAATAAATGGACTAACAAGAAGCTAATTCTACTTGTGTTGAATGCTTTACAGTTAGTTATATAATGTGAAGTTTCCTATTTCGAGATCCTACTGTCTTGTACCAATATAAATGAATAATTATAAAATATTCAATTGAAAATCAGACATAGAAAGGTTTTGGAGTACCAAAGAAAGGTCTTGGAATATCAGTTGAGTGCCATATAACTCTTCAGCTGAGAAATAACAGTCCTTTTCACTGTGAAGTGGGAAAAAAGAGGACATATTATATTTATAAACATATATATACCTAAAAAAATTAATATGTGTATCTTAATATGTGTGTATATATATATATATATATAAATTTGAAATCACAGCATGTCAGAGTTTTGTTGCAGGTCACTAACACAGGTTCAAGATGGATTCCTCTCACTGCAATATCTTTTTTTTATGCGTTACAAAGAAAACAATTCTTTAAACTCTCACTCAAAGATACAGCATGCATTTTCCCATTTGTTCTTAACTGAGATTTGATTATCCATGTATTGTTTTTGAAGTAGCATTTTTCTAGTAATCCTGGCCAAGAGAGTGCGATGGAATAATATTTTTATGCTACATGTGAAACTGATTTTGTGTTTGTCTTCTGTTTCTGCAAGAGCCTGGTAACTGCAGTTTATAGGTCAGTGGAATAAATACTGCAGGTTAAAACTGCTGACATCTAAAATTCTTTCTGATGGCAACAAATATCTTAGTAAATATTTATTTTTTATACTCCCTTAGTTAATAAAGATGTTGCATAAGTATATAAAATGAAAAAAACCAGTGCTTTCTTCAGAGATCACTCTTCACTATATTTCTTTTCATATTAAAAAACCCTAGGAAGTCTGTGACCTCTTGTCACTTTTTCTGAGGAAGGTATATTACAAACAACAAAGACCAAGCTTTATGATAGGTACAGATAAAATGAGATATATTTTGTGGTCCTAGACAAGATTTAAGGCCTTAGATGTTGTGGTGGGTTGACCTTGGCTGAATGCCAGGTGCCCAAATTGCTCTATCATTCCTCTTCCTAGCTGGACTGGGGAGAGAAAATAAGATGGAAAACGACTTGTAGTTTGAGATAACATAGTTTACAAAAGCAAAAGTGAAAGTTTACACCCACATAAGCAGAGAAAAAAGAAGTTTATTCTCTACTTTGTGTCAGCAAGTGGTGTTCAGCCACTTCCCAGGAAGCAGGGCTTCAACATCTGTAGCAGTTTATCTGGAAGGCAAGCATTGTAAATAATGAATGCCCCCACCTCCTCCTCCTCCTTTCGTTAGATTTTATATCGGAGATTCCAAGGAGATTTTACTTACATGGCTCACTTATTTGCAGCATATTTCACATTTATGAATGAACTCTTTGATAGCCTCCATGGTCAGGTCTACCCCTCAGTCACAAGCCCACCGGTATGTTGCATCTCTTCCTAGATGTCCTGATATTTAATGGTCACTTGGGGGTATAAATAGCTCACCCTTCCATTCCCAGTCTAAGTCCACCTGAGCTATTTCAATTTTGGCAGCCTTATCTACCTGTTCTTTTTTTGATGTTTTTCAGTGACACAACTTTTGGATGTGTGAACGTCAGAGTTTGGGCATGTGAATGTCATGTTTTCTACCTGTGCAGCGATGTCCTGCCACAATGCAGCAGCCGGGAGGGGTTTATCCCTGCGTTGCCAACTGCTTTTCCATTGCTGCATTAGCCATCATCCAGGAGTCAGTCTAGAGACAGAGTACAGGCCACTTTGCTCATTCAGCAATCTCTAGGGCTAGCTGGATGGCTTTCCCTTCTGCAGATTGGCTTGACTTGCTTTTTCCTCCAGCAGCCTCAATAACCTGTTGTTCAGCAGCTTTTCATCTCCGATGGTTTCCTACCACACAGCAGGATCCATCTGTAGATTGAGTATAGCCTTTTTCATTTTCTGGTAACTACTTATTTGTTAGGGCTTCTTGGGCACAAGTCACCTTCTCGTGCAAATACTCCAAACTCTCTTCCTTCTGGCTAGTCCATAACCTCTTCCTGGAGAACTGGGTTTTCCCATTTGGGCTCATTGTGTAATCAGTGCTACCCAGTGTAGCACTGGTTGCAATGTGTTGAGGGGATGTTTCCCTTGAACATCCAGTGTCGCACAGGAATCACAGCGCCAAGAGGAGACAGGCCCCTGTCCCAACAACTTCTGAGGCAGCTCGAACCTCCTCACAGGATGCTAATATTTCTTTTTCAGTTGGAGTGTAGAGGGTTTCTGATCCTCAGTAACCCTGGCTACAAAACTCTAATGGCCAACTTGGGGTTTTCTCCTGATGTCTTTTGTCAGAGGCAAAAATAAACTAAAAATTTCTGGCCTTACTTGCTTTGAGTTCTGGACTCAAAGACTGTCAGTGTTCTTGACCATGACTGAATTTCTTTATAGATCTCTACACAGTCTCTGAGGGTACAATCATGGTATCTAAACTACAGAAAAATGTGCTGGCTTACTTTTCAACTCTTCTGATTCTTAACCTTTCATGAGCACTTAATTCCTCACGTGGTAGGAAACAATCACACTGTAGAAGCCTGTGGACCATGAAGGGTAATTGGATAAGATCTTTTGAAAGATTTACAAGCCTGCCAAGGATTGTGCCAGCTTAAAACTGTTTGATCCAGTGTGAAAAGATCCGAACAATCCTGACCTAAAGGTTTAAAGAGAGACCTTTTCTGTGAGACTGTAATTTAGAGCCTGTAATAAAAGAGTATTGAAAAACACCAGAAGAAAGAAAACAGCCATAAATTTTAGAGCTTAATATTACATTACAGGACACTTTTCAGTGACATACCCTCTTGTCTTGCGACATACCTCCTTTGCCTCAAACTGTTTTTAATTGATTCTTCTAAGGGTTACGATGGTAGCTCATCCATAAAAGGATAATAAGAAAGCCATTTGTTTAATACATCTGAGAATGTGGGCTTCTTTTCTCTCTCTGTGTAGAGAAACATTAAGTAATACCAGGTCTTTGGACAGCATCACAAGTAAGAAATAAGGGGAAGCCTCACAAAGAAGATTAGGCAATTTATGTGCAAAAGGATAGGTTCTTAAACATCTTATTTAATATCTAGACTACCTTGAATACCCAGCGGTACTGAATGTGCACCCAGCGGTAAAATTCTCTGTGCTTTCATTTCTATTCCTGTGCAGCTCACTGTGGGCCAGTGCAGTGCCCAAAACACTGTGGAATACAGAAAGAGGATGATTTCTCCACTCTTCTCACCTGCAAGGTCCAGCTGAGTCACCCCATGGCTCAGATAAATGTGAAATAAGGAGACTTCCTCCTCTGGTCTAGAGCACAAGTCCTGTGAGGAGCAGCTGAGGGAGCTGGGGTTGCTTAGCCTGTAAAAAATGAAGCTCAGAATGAACCTTATGGCTCTCTACAACTACCTGTTGAGGTGGGGGTCAGTCTCTTCTGCCAGGTAACAAGTGACAGGATGAGGAAATGGCCTCAAGTTGTGCCAGGGGAGGTTTAGAATGAATATTAGGAAAAATTTCTTCACTGAAAGGGTTGTTAAGTACTGGAACAGGCTGCCTAGGGATGTGGTGGAGTCACAATCCCTGGAGGTATCTAAAAGATATGTAGATGTGGCACTTAAGCATGTGGCTTAGTGGTGGACTTAAAAGTGATCAATTAATGGCTGGACTCAATGATCTTAGAGGTCTTTCCTGACCTCAGTTATCCAGTGTTTTTGTTTTATGACTCAAAGCTTCTCAGTGGTAGAGCAGTAAGAAATCATGCAAAAGTTTCACTCAAAGTTCTTAGGTGGTACATAAGCATTAAGCTCTGCAAAGAGGCATTTTACTTATCTTTGATTACAAAAACTTTACACATAAAATAACTTTAAAGCCTTTGTAACTGAGCTGCATTGCACACAATGACAATATAAATTGTCTCTGGAATTTCTTGGAAATATAGTTGTATAAACTGTTATAAACATATGTCTGTATAGTAAAGATCTCTGCAGTTCTTTGTATACTATTTAATTAGTTTAAAAAACAAATCACTCGTTGTCATTGTTCTCAATGAAGGGAACTAATTCTCTCCTTCGAGATATGTGAATAAAGTGTATATACAGAGCCAGTATCTCCCCTGGGAGCCATGGGCACTGCTTTGCTGTGCCCAGACACACAATAATATTGCTTTCAATGAAGTCCTTCAATTTTTCTTCCACAGTTTTTTATTGCCCTTCAGGTAAGATTTCCTATCTTCCCCCATACTTTCTGATTGCAGGTTTGTTATTCATGTGTTCTAACTTTTTGGTGTGTGCCCATGAGCAGGGATTTTTGGAGGCATGTGACATGAATATAGGAATGAGAAATAACTTCATTCAGACTCACAATTACTGAATTTTAAAGTAAGATTTGCCCTTAGGCTCCTGTTTGAATTGCAGTGGAGTGACTAACATGCCTGTAGGACAGCCAAGAACAATCTCCATGTGGATACCGGAGGGGAGTACATCCAGACATAATCACAGCATGGACCTGCAGCACCAGCTGAGGAAATATTCTTGTGAGGGAAAGATCAAAGGGCAACTATGAGATAAAGGGAAGATCTCTGGGGCACTTCCAAATTGTAAAAAAAGCATCAGAAACTCCACCACAAACACTAGTTAGAGAAGCACAGGGAGAGAGCCAGTGAATCTGCTTGAAGAGGATAGACTGAAATAATGTATTTGCAAGTCTAGAGTTTGCAATAAGGGGATGGGAATTTCATAGTACCTAATTTGCTGTTGGCTGAGGGGTTTTGGGTTTCTTTGCTTGGTTGCTTAGTTTTTTGGGGCTGTGTGTTAGGGGGTTTTGTTTCCCCTGATGAACCTGAGAAAGCCTTCACTCAAATATATGCTGATATATACTTTAATTCCATTAAAAGCACTGCAGTTCCAGAGGTGCCAAAGTACAGGAAAGCAGGTTGGAATCTGACTACAGGGCTAAAAATTAGTTCATTTTTTTTCATGAAATACATATGGCTTCTATCTATGTATCTACCTATAAATTCCTAGGCATAATTTTCAAAACTAGCTGTAGCTTGGTGGGTATGAAGGAAATTAGGATTAACTCCATAACAGTTCAGGTCACCTCCCTGTTTTCACATTCTGACAAAACTGAGACAAAATGGCACATGGTAAAGATGACAGCTGAGCATAATTTTTTTGATATTTCATTTTCTGTGGATAAACCTTCAGAGTGAAAGATTACCACAGACAAATTAGAGGAATGCTGTTATGAAAATAAATTAGAGTTTGACATTTTGCAGGTACTCTGTGACATGATGATTGCTGCTTTAGGAATATTTCAAAGTGCAATTAAATTGCATCTCTTACCAACAGACCATAAATCATTATCTGTAGTTCAGTGGGATATCTTCAGACCATACATTTTAGAGGATTTATTGTAGTTTATCATATTGTGTACCTTTAGGGAGTCTTAATCTTTAAATAATTGTAGTAATAGTTGGTAGGAGACCTGCATTAGATGCGCTCAATAAACCAGGTTATTGACACTCTAAATCAAAGGAATTATGTTGTACTGTTTCCACAACATTTAGGTATATTTGTGGTGTCAAAAATACATTCTATACAATATTATGCAAGATAGTATTTATTTATCATCTTTACCTTCTTAATCATCTTTTTATCACCTTTGCTTTCTTAGTCATTTCTCTGTGGTTACCTAAACTATATATTAGGACATCAAAGCTAGACATTTTATGCTTCTTGAATCACAAAAATAGATGAATGCCATGCAAACATGCATCTGCTCTTCCAAATGGAAGATTTCCTCAATAAACACTATTTACCCTTATGTTCTCTTTGCACTATTATGCTCTGCTCTATCCCGTTTTAAGCAATATAGAGAAAATCTGTCTTTGAATGCAAACCTCATCTAATCATTGTCTTTTCAAAATTATGTTGAATGTTACCACTCGACTCAATTATCTATGGAGAATTGTAAACAGTGGAAAACCCCATTGAGAATATAATGGTGAGAAGTGCTAAGGCTGCTCTAAAAACAAACATGGCAGATGAAAAAGTGGAGAAGACAGCAGACTGACTGGTTGACAACCAATTTCTCTGCAATCTCACTGTTGTCCATAACAGAGTGGGCAGGCCTGAGTCATGCCCACCACGTAGAACAACTGTGGTAGGCTGACCTTGGCTAAGGGCTATGCTCCCACCCAGACACTCCATCACTCTCTTCAGTGGGGTAGTGGAAGAAAATAGGACAAGAAAGCTCATGGGTCAAGATAAAGAAAGGGAGAACATTTGCCAATTAGTATTGTAGGGAAAAAATTCTTTGCTGTTAATTACAATAGATTCAGGGAGTGAGAAACAAAGACAAACATTAAATGAACAATTTTCCTCCACCCTGTCCTCCCAAGCTCAACTTCATCCCAAACTTCTCTTCCAGACAAGATTGGTGGATTGGCAATGGCAGTTGTGGTGGTCCTCCTCTCTCATCACGCTTTTTCTCTGTTCCTGTGAGAGGTTTCCTCATGATCCATAACCTCCCTCAGAGATATCCATCCACCTGCTCCAGAGTGGGATCCTCAGCTGGCTGCAGAGAAATACCTGCTCCAGCAAGGGTCCTTCATGGGTTACAGGGGAGTCTCTGCTCCTGTGCCTGCAGCACCTTCTCCTTCTTCTGTGTTTTTGCCCTTTCTTAAACATGTCATCCCAAAGGCACCACAGGCTTGGCTGATGAGATCAGCCATGCCATGTGGTGGGTCTATTTTGCAGCCAGCTGCTCTGGCATTGGTCAGTCCCTGCTCTCACTTCACAGAGGCCAACCTTGCAGTCCCCCACTGCCAAAACCTTGACATCTACACACAAAATAACTACATATACACTCTCTGTTCGCCTTGCTTGTATGAAAACCTGTCAAATACCTCAAAGTCTTGTAGAAGAGGTGAAAATCAGGTGATACTGGCTATAATATTTGTGAATAAAAAACTACTTTGAGTTTTGTGATATGGATTACGTGGGATTAATATTAGGTTTTCTTCTCTTCTGTATTTCTAGTTGAAGTGAAACTGTAACCAATCTGATATGGTCCCCTGTTGAGCAGAAATAACTGGAGGAGCACAGAGAGGGCAGGAAGCACTGAAAGATTCAGAGGATTAACTTAATTTAGGACCAGTGTGCAGAGAGCAACTTGCTAAGCAAAAAAAGAGATTGCTAACATTTTACTAATTTTCAGAATTGTTTTAATTGGAAAAAAACCCACATGTGAATAAATAGAACAAGTCAAGTGAGGTTTTCATGCCATGCCCTTGGAAACCAGTCAGCTTGCATGTGTCACAGAGGTATCACACCTCATGGCTGAAGGATTCATGGCCTGGCCCCTAGCTGTTTTCCTGTGCTTCTATATCACCAGCACACTGATCCAATTTCTCCTCTTCCCTCTGTGCCAAACAGGCATTTGACATAGGATAATAATTTTAACAGTGTAGAAATCTACAAATTGGGATGGATAAATCAGTCATTGCCCAGGTATATGTTTATATTTTGGGGAAAAAGCAGCAAAGCCATTTAAAACTTGTTTGGTGTTTCTGGGTAGTCACTTCTTTGGTTCAGCTGTCATAAATTGCCCAAGAAGACCAGATGCTGATATATATAGATGATCTATCAATTCTCAAAGTCCTCTAAAAATGTCCTCTAAAGAGAGCTGGGAAACATCAGGGAACTTTGCCAGATAAAATACTGAATTGTTCAGATGAAGCTGAAGGAAGCACCTGAAGAAATTTTAAGAATAAAGGGGTTTTAAATGCTTTGCTTTCACTCTAACTATCCTTCCTAGACTTCTTTTAGGACTTCCAAATTTATACTTAAAAATTTAGCCTTGTTGCCACCAACTTGGTGGTTTTTTTGGTTGTTGTTTTTTTATTTTTCTGAGCAATTATTTCTGATGTTGCAATGTTTTTATATTCTCTAGTTCTGTCAAAGAAAATAGTATATTCACGCAGTCATATGTGTGCCATTACAGATTTAAATCCTGATGACTGCTTATCTTAAGAAAACACAAGGAGCCCTGTATTTTGCCATTTCCTAAAGACTGATCTTTTTCTTGTTCATTTCCAGCAGATTCTACTAAATGAAAAATGTGCCTATTAAATACTCTCTCTTGGGTTATGACTTTCTTTGTAGTTATTAATGCTACACCAAAGCACGGAACAGGAATTATAATCATGACTGGGGAATGGTTTTAAAATGTACATTTGTCTTCCTGTAGATTTCGAAATGTGGAGATTGCATTATAGTCTCCTTCTTCTGCACAGACCCTAACTATTTAAGTAGAAGTCTCTTTTCTAATTTTCCTACTTTCAACTGTTATTCAATGAAGGAGTTTCAGACACTTCTAGATATTTGCATCTAATTTTTTCATGTTTTTGCCCCCATTATTTTCCTGTACGGCCTACAGAATTCTTTCATATTAACAAAAGTAAGTCTGTAGCTGTGAGATTGTACTACCTCTGCAGAAGTATGGATTACTCCCAATATTGAGTGTTTTGCCTCACTCACTTTTTCACAATTATGTGAGATTCACATCTAGCAGTTCTATATATTCAGCCAGACCTTTATTTCTAACATCTGCCTCCTGGTTATATGCCCTTCTTTCAGTAAAATCATTATAACTACCTATAATTGCTGATATAATTCAGCAGGTTTGTAATCAAGAATTTTCTTAACATTTGCATTTAATGAGGGAAGATGCATTACAGTTATTCTCTCTATTAGCTAATGTTCACTGAAGTATTCTCTAGGTAGAAAAAAAATAAGTAAAAGTAGATGAAGATGATATGGCCTTTTAGGACATCCTTGTTATTCTGCAACCTGAAGTGGGACACAGTGTACAGAGGGCAAGTGTAAGGCAGATGTGAGTTCAGTGAAAGTGGAGGGTCATTCTGAGATGATTACAGAAATCTGACATCAATGAGGCTGGTATCATACCCAAAGAGGATAGATTTATAAAGTTACAGCTAATGCAGACTTCAGGACTGGAGCTGACCCACCTCTCCTTTGAAAAATGAGAATAACTGCAGATCTGCTCAGAGCTCAGGCAGCACTGCCTTAGCAAAGTGTTGTGTGTGAATAGGTCATTTCCTGCCACAGTGGATGTACCTGTGGATACACTCATGACATTGTGATGTACTGTTCTCTGGCCCTCTGCTCCCTAGGGTCCCTAGCTCTTTCAGATACACTAAGGACTTTTTGCTGTTTCGGATTTCTGGTGAACATGTCTGGAAATACCTTGTGCTTGTACAGGATTTGAGTCATGACATCTGAGAGTATTCTTCTTACCCAAGGAAAGAAAAGCTGTGATCAAAACAATTCTGACCTCTGGGCCATACATGATGTCTCAAATATATCCTGATAAGATGAATCCTAGAAATAATAAATTCCAAGGCCAGCTAGCCTGACCTCTTGTACAGAGCAGGTCATAAGATTTTGTTCTGCAACTCTTTCAAAAACCATAAAATTACATTGGTGCTGAAGTCTTATGTGAAAGTTTAAATCTTTTGAAATCACTGTCACAATTATGCATTTTCCAGGTGAACTTAACGCTACTGACAGGGAAGGAGAGGATGTGAACTCAGACCACTGGATGTGATAGGGCTGAGGTTGGAGTGCAGTCTAACTTCACAGTAGCACAACATGAAGAGTAGCAAAGCAAAAGACTGTTATTATGCTGGCATCTGAATTTGCATTCTTTTTTGTTGTTTCTACTTAGCACTCATTGTATGGAATTTAAAATTTTTAACTGCTGTCCTGAACAGGTCAGTTGCTTTGATGGAGCTACTATTATCAAATGCTTTATTTTATAAAATTGGAATGCTTATGCTTTCTTTCTCTTTCTTTTTTAGCTTATCAATCCTGTTTCCTCGTCCTGTACTAAATAATACATATAAATGGATTCTGAACCAGTATAAAAACATGAATACATAAACTGCTTGCTTTTCTTAAATATGAAAAAAGGTCCATATTTATTTAACAGGCAGCTCATTTGTCAGTACAAGCCAAAAGCAAGCAGGAATAAAATGTGAATATGTTAAACCCTGTAGGAGAAAGGCATGACTGAGAAGTAATCTAAATTGTAGGTAAAGAAATTTAGAATCTTCTAAGATTTTGCCCTATGCACTTTCAAGACTTTAAAATTAAAACTGTAGAAAGTATGAATCAAGTTTTTAACTACTTTTCTCAAGTTCTCCTTCATTGATCACATTTGGTAAATTCTTTTATCACTGGTGGAACATAGAGGCATACATGAACTGTTTTTTAATTGAGTCTATTTAATTAAGATTTTAATCCTAATGTTATACAATAATAATACAGGTCGTTTATCAGCTACTATTGCAAACTTGATTATATTCTTAACTGTCTCAATCAATACAATTTCAGGAAATTGGAAAGGAGTCACAAGCCAATTAAAAAAATGCACATTGTTCTTATTATACTGCTGAATGAAAAAATCTGCTGGCCTGAAGGTCAAACTTCCCTTTGTGACCATTTTCCATAGAAATTTAAATTTCTTATTGTCTTCTCTTTGGATATCTCTAAATTCAAGAGGTTATGTACTTGCAGTTACACTTCCACAACTGTAAAAAAAGACCTGATGCTCTTGAAGTACAAAATTAATAAATAAACTGAGTGATTTATGGCTTTGTTATTGATGAAAGTTTGTGAGTATTTTAGATCTGCCTTCATTTTATTGCAACCTTCTGCCCTATTAGCATAACTAAGTAGGCTATAGTGCATGTGCATGCAGAGGCATACATATCCTTTTTAATCTTCCTTCAGAAGTCTTTTAACTTGTTAACATGAAAATGAAGGCTGTAATGAGAACTTTTAAATATTTCCTATGAGGAAGAAAAACAGTGCAAAACTGATACAATTGACATTCATCTCTTAATGTAAAAGAAGAAAAAGTATGAAGTAGGAGGAGTAAGTAAAACTACATTTGTAGTCACACTACTATAAAATTGGTCTAATTCTGTGCCTTTGAGAGAACACAGCTTCTTTATATGTCTTTGAAATCACTGAAGAGTATTTTAAAGAAAAATATTTTTCCTTTATAGTTTCCTTACTGGAGACATTTACTACTCATATATTATTTTGCATAATAGGATTATTAGCTGCAGCTCTCTACTTTCAGAGTTTGGCATCATAAAGAATAACTAAATGGAGCAGAAAGTCTAAACCTCTTCAATAGAGCAAATCAGCTTTAATACCCAATTCTCTTTCTGATGCAATTCATTATGCAAGTCACAACTACAAGCGCTTCACAGGAAAAGGAAAAAAAAATGTGGGTATTCTCATGCCTCCTCTCCTGGATTCTATGAGTAAGTTCTCTCTTTCTGACCTACTGTTGCAATTACATTGTTTTTTCTTGTAGTCCCTCAATATATGTTTGTCTTCAGAACACATCAAATCTGCAGTTAGAAGTAAGGATTTTTTTCGTGCTCTTACAATATTTCTCCTTGCCATCTCTTTAAATACTTGACACTCCTTTTAGCTATACATAGGCATCTACATCCTTTATTAGATCTAAATAAATGCTCTTCTGAAAACCGAAGATAGCAGCCTGGATTTGATAAAGACACAGATGCTTTATTTTTAGAGATTTCTGCCTATCTTGTACCTACACTTTGGAAAGATATAAAGGAGCTCAGATCAAGAAGCAGTATAGTGACATTGCTGCAACAATCTGTGCAGGGTAACCAACACTGTGAAGTGTGTAGTGTAAATCCAAATGGGGGAAAATGTACCCACAGTGTCTGCTGTACTCGGTGTAGTTAGGCACGAAAATGTGTTGAATTGCTGCAAGCAGTTATCTGTCATTGGTAGGGTCAGAGAGTCACGCCTGTAAGCATGTATGGGGAAAATCACATTCTGAGGATGATTTTAGTGGAGGTCATTATATTGAGAAGCAGGACACATGAGTTAATCAACAGAAAATATTAAAGAGGAGAACAGTTTCCTCAGGCTTTTCCACAATGAAGGAGCAGAATGGGATTTAAGGTGGCCATGTTTGAAGTTCAGAAAATTGCTTTTCAGCCTTTATTTTGACTGATTTGGAGTAGGTTCTTTAATTCCAACTCCGGTGTTCTAAAACTGCTCTCAATTTGCCAGGACTATGGGGTGTTTTGAGACAGCGTATTTCTAGTGTAGCTTCTTGGATTAATTTATTCCACTTCATGTAGAATATGTGGTATCTGAGGAATATGGTTTAAACTCTTCCATGTTTCAACTGATCTTTGACAACTCAAGGGCAGACTACAAGACTGCAGAATCAGTTTTTTGTTTCCTTTTTTTTTTTTCTTCTTGTATGACTTTTCCCCCACTACTTTCAGGAAGGAATTTCTGCCTTAAAATATGCTGTATTTGTAGGCTGAGGGTGTTCTACATCTCCTCAAGTGTAGCTGACATGCTATCATAGGATGACATAGTCCCGACTGTCTTCCCTGGCTGCATTTTGGAGGAAGGTGTGGCTGTCTGTGGCCAGTCATTATTGAGTCAAAAACTGACCCCTGGCCTTACAAGTTGGGTAATGCTGATTGCCTCCAGGCCAGCGAGGGCTAGCCCTCTATGTTGCAGATTCATCCTGAGGGTGGTGAATTGGGATGGTACAAAACCTGTCCAGGGAATAAGTGCAGGGGCATTTTCTGTGCTGAAGGGCTCAGTGCTTGAGCTGGTTCCCTGGTCCTTGTGTGCCAAGCAGCACAGATGTCCCTGCAGTGCCCCTCTCTTTGTGCCTCCCGGCAGCTCCTGGCAGAGCAGGTAGGACGGTGTGTCGTTAGTAACTCCTTATATGACACAGCTGTGAAATACTCTTGATGGCCCTGAACAGGGCCAGGGATGTTGCCTGGGGATTTGTGGGCATGTCTGGAAGCAGCGGCTCAGCTGCCATCCTACCTGCTTTGCAGAAGCTGTTTGCATAAGTAATGCGGGAGCCCTGAGGATGCCTGGCAGCTGAGGCAGGCTCCTGAGGACCTACTTTTCAGACCTAGGCAACTACTGACACATAAATGGCACTTAGGTGGTTTTATGAGCCCCAGCAAACATATCGAGTTATTGAGGTCTGAGGCTAGTAAGGTTTTCAAAGAATCTTAAATGGGATTTAAGCCAATACTAAGAAATCCCAAGAGCTGCCAAAATATTTTGAATATAAGCTACCTTGGATTCTTTTTAAAATGTCACCCTAGTGTGAATTTCTATTAGCAATAAAGAAATAATTTTATGACCCTATTATAAATCACACGTATTTGTTTGTTCTCTGTAAGAGTAAAAACTGAGGAAAAAAATGTTTTTCTGCTTCACACACAACTCTGAGGCTGAAGTGGGTGCAAGGTATCCATTAGAGTCTAATTACCCTACTAGGCTGAGCACAGCCAGTCCAACAAAAACCCAGCTGTAGTTTTTAATTGCCTTAAATGAGCTTCTAAATAACTATGTGGAGTTAAACCACAGCACAGAGAACACAATATAAGTGCATAGAAACTCTGAACACCTAGGGCTCTAGAGTGCTCAATTAAACTTACCTTGATTATTCAATGCAACAGAAGTGTGCAAATTAAAGGCTTTCATGCTACAGCAGGCTATGACCTCATTCTCAAGTTTCAATATTGCAATGTAACTTAATTAAGATATTCTCCATACAAAGCATAACCCTAGAGGTAACTTTTGTTCCAAATACCTCATACAGGTATCTCTCCTGCTGTTAAGTGAATGGCTCTTGGTGAAGCAAAATAAATATTATTCTGGCATAGACTCACTTTTTTGTATACACTGAGAATGGAGAAACGAACAGTATGAAATCATTAAAGCATTTAAATCACCATGCTGAAAACCAGTTGCTAAAAGGCCTCGTTCTCATTGCATTCAGACTATAAAGTGCCTTAAAATAGTTTGTGAGGAACCCCCACTTACTCCTGATTCTGTGATAGATACTCAGTTTGAATAGGCACAAATTGTGTGGAAACTTGCAAGTGTAAAATTTTTGCCCTGTTTAGGTCAGTGGTACAAAACAAGTAAAATCAAAACTCAGTAGAAAGAAGAGCTTCGTCTTGGGATCTTTGTTGGTTCATATGGTGTCACGAAATGGGGTTTTTAAGAACTGTGAAGTACACTGGAGTCTCTGCATGAAAGGCCTTTTAAATTCAATGAGGTATTAATTTTATGGATGGAATGCCAAACACACGGGAAATGGTCATGCAAATATGCTGGTTTTGTTCTTTATACTTAGTTTAGAACCACTGAAATGTATTAATCACTCTTTTTAAATTGCACTATTAAAATGGAAATCTTACACAGAATAATTTAATCTCAGTACCAAGTTACATTTTTCACTAAAAATCTTTTTATACATTTGGAACAAATTGTGCCATTCTAAATGTTTAAATTAAGTGCCAAATTATATTGCTAATCATGATGTAAACAGTATACTGTTGCTTTGCTTTGAGCAGCTTTTTTCTCCAAATAATTATTAGTGAATGCAATTACTCAAGGCAAAAATACGTCTTAATTTTATTATTGTTTGTTTGACCACATTCATCTAAGCAGACTGAGCCATGTCACTTTAAAGTTTTACCTCAGTTATTAGACAAATTTATCTGTTGCTTTTTATTATTCACACCTTTCTTTGACATTTCCCTGTCTTCCATTATCTTATCATTGTCTTTTATCTTCCATTCAAAAGGCGACATTAGAAGCTGATTAGAAGCTGGTTTGATACCATTTTTTGACTCCACATCAGTCAGTTCTGGTCTTTTAAGAATGAAACTTTCAATCCCATTTCAGGAAATTAAAAAACAAGAGTTCAACATTGACACAAGAATAATTTCCTTTGTCCCAATAGTTTCTTCTATGTGATATGTAAGCCTAAATCACCCCTGAGGCATCTAAAACCTATGCTTTGTAATCTCTGAATTTTAGGCACAGACGAACTGTATTAGATCTTAGTAACAACACTGAAGATAGAAATCTCAGTTCAGCAAGCTAAGACTCACTATAGATATTATACTTCTGAAGATGTATGCTTAGTATATTTCCTAAAAAGATTAGTATTTTTCCCCTCAAATTAATTAATCTACAATAAAGTCCAACTGCATAAAAAGAAATAAATAAATGACAAATTTAGATACAGTTTTCTAATAGTTCTCTTAAATTTATGAACAACAATGTGAAAATTATGTACTTGTGGCAATGCCAGCTCATAGCAAACTCAATAAATGGTTGTTGTGGTCCCACCTGGAGCACTTCTTTGGAGCAACCAATGGACTCAACAGTGGATGTCTGTATTTTCTCACTTAATATTTGGGTGTTAGGTCATGTTACCACAGAACAACACAGGCCTTTTCTCAGTCTGTGCAATCCTGCCAGTCACTTTCACATGCTTTTTAAAAGCCAACTAGGCAGCAACATTGAAGGCAGAGTAGAATTAGGTTTGGAAAAAGGGGGGAAAAAAGAGGAGATAAATTTGCATCAGGTACAGATAAGCTTGAGGTAAATATTTTATTTCATGTGTATTTTTAATCATTGTATTTCACATATTTTTGAAAGTGGGTTTTGACATATCTCTGTGATCTATAATACACTATCTACAGTATAACTTCTGGATATAGACATAAATCTACAGAAGTGGGAAATCTTTCTCTTCAGCTTGCTGTCAGATTGTTTGGTGGTAGGGTATTCAATCAAGAATATAAAGATTCCTCTTCACTCAAGCTGTGTGTGAAATGAAATTTGAAAAAGTAAAAAGCTAAATCTAAAAAATCTAACCCTATATCTGTTGTATGATTGTATGTGTTCTATGCCAGCATTGGTCATTAGACAATCTTTCTCAAACTACCCTGATAAAAATGTGGATCATCTTTATGAATTTAGTGCTATGAAATGCTAGAGTGCAAATATAATTCTTCTAAATATTTCACCAATTGGAAAATAAATAATGTAAAATACCTGGTCATTAAAATGTCTTCTGTAAAGAGAGACTAATATTAAGTGAGATATTGTATCATTAGGACTTGCTAGGATCAGAAAGAATGAGGGAGGAAAGCACAGTCATTAAGTCAACAGATGATTCTCCAGAAAAAAATTTTTGTTTGCTTCCTCCACCGTCTGATAGGTTTCTAGAAACTGTAGTTGAGAAGCATTATTTAATGTTCAGTAAGTCTAGCAAATAACTATGCAATAGCGACCTAACTGATGTTTAAAACCAGGGCACAATTATTTTTATTGTGCAATTGTATAGTATTATGAAGCTGCTAATGAAAGTATTATCACTAGCTTCCAAATTTTTTTATGAGTTAGCAGTAGTGTAATATTTTCAGGGAAGCAAATTAAAATCAAGCATTCTTTGTTGAAATAGAAATGATATGGAAGTACTATTAAGAAACATCTGTTCTCTTACCATTTCCAGCTGCCCCAGTTACAATGATCATCCTTTTTAATTGCTAAACACCTGTCTTTTATTATATTTTATAGCAATTCTAAATTTTATTTAATTTCCAGTCTCTTATCTGATTTAAAAAGCATTTTACTTCTATAATGCCCATTTACATGGTTTATTACCTTAATCTATTTAATCTTGAGAACCCTAAAAAGTATTATGGGATTAATTGTGCAGGGAAGTAATATTTCTCCCTTTTAGTATAAACCAGATACATACTCTCCAATCTCTCTGGGAAAAAGGAAAAAGAGAATAGGAAAAAGGAAAAAGAGAAAAGGAAA
>VZTZ01003475.1:0-10949 GCA_013400955.1 Drymodes brunneopygia | reverse complement strand
CAGTTCTACTCCAACCACCCATGCAAACACGTATTTTCCAGAGGCAGTGCTCCCAACTGATGCTTCTCTTGATGAAGCTGCATTTCAAGGCAGGAAAACCATTCAGAGATTAGGATGCTCTCCCATGACAGCCACCGAGCAAACCAACCTGCAGCCCACCTACCGTGCCCCCTTCTCATGGATGGTGGTGTCCAAACCCCAAATCATAAAAGAATTCAGATGAACACAAATCCCAACCCTAAAATCAAGCAGTGACTCCAGGGAGCAGCCCTAACTGCTCCCTAACTTTCCATGCACAAAGTTTATGGAGAAGAAACCCAACCTGTGAAGTTACCAGCAGCAAATACAAAGGTCTGGAGAAGGAGCTGGGCTTGCTCAGTGCTGAGTGGGTCCAGGGGCTGTAAAGAAGGTCCAAGCCACATGGCTACTCAGGGAAAGTCATTTCTGGAATGATTATTCATTAATGCCACTGATTCCTGATACAAACCAGCATACGTGAAAGGGAGGCAGGCTCATCACCAAGCCTGGTTTCAAACTGATGACCCGGAGGTGAAGGGCCCCTTCTCCTGTTACTAATCCCCTCAGCCACACAAGCCTCCTGAAAATGATGCTTTGGTTTTATTGCCACAGGGGTCATTTATAAAATCATAAAAGCCAGGTTAAGAAACCAACCCAGCAGCAGCAAGGCCAAGCATGCAGCGAAAGAGCTGAACATCCATGGAAAGGGGCAAGTTCAGCCCTTGCATGGCATCCTGAGTAATTCAGTTGATTAAATGTGAGAAGTCCTGATTCACGGAGAGGAGGAGGAAAAGCATAAACAACTTACCAAAAGCTAATTTCTTTATTATTGCAACCAGAAATTACCAAAGACGGCATATTTTGTATGTCTGCACATTACATGTGGAAAAAACCAAAAATCAGCATTGCAACACCCAACATTTCAAAACAAAATAAAATAAAATAAAAAATCAAACCCAAGAACTTTCTTGACTGGTAATTAACAGGGACGGAACATAAACGAGATGGCATTGAACAAAGCAGGTAACAGTGCACTTCTAATAAACCAATTTCATCCACATCTCCTATGATTTGCAATTTAACAGTTCCATCAGCAAAGCCTCATTTCCCTAACTAGACTGGTACTTTTAAAAACATGACTAATTCATTCTCATTAATATCAATTTGGATGCATTTAAAAAATAACTCTTAATATCTGCACAACAGGCTAAAGCGCCATATTTCTCCAACATCAGATGTTCTCACTGCATTGGTTTAAAGTACAAGTATCCCCAAATTAACCAATGCAATCTAAAATTGATTAGAAAACAAAAGGAATAAATTTTTTTCAACATTTATTCTTATTTAGCTCTGAGACCCATTGCACTACAATATCTAACACTGACTTTTATTTCAGTTTCTCTGCACCTTCCCCTCCCATTTTCAATGGGGAATGTGACTGGGATTCACTCCACTGCTCTTTCCAAGGGGATACACAAGGCAGAGGAACACACCTGCATCTCCTCTACCTAAACACGATCCTTTAGGCAAACTTAACAACCATTTCCTTAAAAATAAAAAAAAAAAAAGGAGAAAAAGGGGAAAAAAAGAGTCCATTCCAGCTACAGATTAACACGCTGTAGCTGCCACCAGAAGTGCAGAGCCCCCCTGGCCTAAGCTCCCAATTCAGAAGGCATTTAAGCACATGTATAACCAAGTGTGGGAACAAGCTCCTTGAAGGCAATAGGATTACTCACTTCTTAAGAAGTTAGCAAATGTTTAAGTGTCTGAATCCAGGCCTAATTACGGTGCTGGCCACCTCCTCGTGCATGAACAGCTGGGGCAGAGCTCACCAATCCCTCACAGCCATGAGGACAGGCGTTTGTCACAAGGGGTTTTAGTAGCTGCTAGGTTTGTATTCTTGGGCAAACAACAACAAAAAATCCTCAAGCCCTACAAAATAATTAGAAAAAAATTACTTTATAAATATCAGGTATTTACACGTGTGAAAATCTTTTAATGGGAAGTGTTTTTACACACCGATGAAATGTACAAGCAATGAAAAGGTACGTTGATAAAGACTGTAAAAAAAAACCAAAAACAACCAAACCAAAAATCAAATAAAAAATATGATACAGGTCTACCGAAAGAAATTCACACGGAAGAAAAAAACTGACACAATAGAAACTTTTTTTTTAAAAATAGAAGATATATCACAAAAGCTTGAACATGTTTATTTTATGTTAGTACTAAAAATCAAGGAAAAAAGCTTCATATATTCTCATCACAAAAATATTTACCAGCCACTTTTTATTTCCACGTTATGATTATCTGGCTCAGCAAGAGTCGAGGCTGAACTGTATCCAGACTACAGAAATCATTCCAGAAGGTTGTCTCAGTTTACAACTTACTGCAATTTACATTTCTTCCTCCTCTCAGCACCTTACTGCAAAGGTTCAAGAGAGATTAATAACAAACCGAGAAAGAATAGGACAGATATCTGTATTTACAACATTCATCCGTGCTGCTGCCGAGCCACACGAGCGGGAGCGCTCCCAGGAACCACCGAAGTCTTCGCAGCGCTCTGTGCAAACTCCCCTTGGCAGGGGAAAGAAACAGCATCAGAATGTACCAAAATCCAACACCCTGGGCTCGGATGGGCTGAGAAACCCAACAGCCCCTGCCCAAGGGCATCTCCTCGCCCCTGGTTCCCTGCAGAGACACAGCCCCGGCAGCCGCAGGGGGATGCGGGCAGGGTGATCCCTCCTGCAGCAGTCGGGGCAGGAGGTGCCGTGGTGACCACACGACTTCAGTCCCCTGCCAAATCTTCAGTGTGCCCTGTGCTTCCTCTTCTTGTGTTTTTTATCCTTTCTTTTGTTGGCACACTTGGAGCAGAACCATTGCATCTCTTCTGGGGGTGCAGCCGTAAGCCCGACGCAAGGCCTGCGAAGGACAGGAAAATAGCACATTATCTCAGTGGAGTAAAATTGCTTATGCTTCTTACCCCAAAAAATGCAACTTTCCAGTGGGAGACAGGATCTGGCCTTCAAATTAATATAGCAATTATCATTGTCTTAATGAATATGATGATCGAAACCTAGAAAACCTAAAAAATAATCATCAAAACCTAAGAACTCTTGCTTTGAAAGAGAAGAGAAATATCAAAAGGATACTCAGATAAAAAGTGCTATTTTAGTAGAAAATATGAGTGCACTTTCAGGTGTAATAGACTAGATTTAAAATAATTTCAAATGCTTCTTGAACACATCTGCAAAAACCCCCATGATTTTATGTAGCTTTTNCCAGGTGTAATAGACTAGATTTAAAATAATTTCAAATGCTTCTTGAACACATCTGCAAAAACCCCCATGATTTTATGTAGCTTTTAAAAAAACGCCTAAAAAGTGATTAATTCCCCCTAACCTTTTTATAAGAGCTGACATTTATATTACTGTTCATACAATGCTTCATAATTTGAACTGTCTATCTGTATACACTGTGCTCATAATCCTGTAGTTCTCACAAAATTACCAGAATCAGCAATATTTCCCAGCGGTTTCAAAAACAACCGTTATCACCAATGCCCATTAATTAAAAAGTAACTCTCCTTCACAGCCTAAAATCTGCTTTTTCAAATTTCAGAGCAACGGAGATAAAAATATCTTCCAGATTATTAAATTGGACACAGTAAAGCTATTTAAATATTCCCAACGTCACGAACTATTAGAAAAAAAAAGATTTTTTTTAATAATATAGCCCCAATCAGCCAGGCACTGGCAGAGCAGGATGGATGAGAGGAACTTACCAGTGATACCAATCATCGCAGTCATCACAACCTATCATTGGACTGCCATCATCTGGCTTGTTACAGCCAGGACAGATCCAGATCTGGTTACCCCACTCGTCTCGGATCTGGTGCAAAGAAAAGCAAAGTTAGCTGGTTTTCAGGGCTAAGCAGGCAGGAAAATTGACATTAAAAAAAAAGGGTTTCTTGCTTATCTGGCTAAGCCCTTCAGCAGCCCCTGTTGTTATGTGTGAATTCTCTGATCATGAGAGCTCAGTGTTACATCTTAATTGATTTTCCTACACTGCTCGTGACGACAAAATCATGTATTTTTCTGTATTGTCCTGTAAACCAGTAAAGCCAGTTACACCACCCAATCTAAGCACAGGCATTCACACACAGAGCCAGGGCTTAAGGACACAATTCCCTCTCTGTCTATACTTTTAAAATTCGACCCTGTTAATGGCAAGCAGGAGCCACGGCAGCCTCCTGCGTAAGATAACAGTTCTTATGTGCATGTAAAATATACAGCACCGTGTGTATATATTGCTGCATTACTTATTAGCCAAAGTCTTCAACTCCAACGAGCTGATAAGATCAGGATATAAAAAAAGTTGTTACTGAGTAACTTTCCATTCCCCTTATGACATTTATGTCGCAGTACAATTTACTAAAGGGTAAATGAAACAAGAAAGGCCGATCATTTACAGTACTGGGCAGCTGCTCACCGTGTTCATCATATGCATTTTTTTTAATGTTTATATCCTGCTCGACCCATTGTTTGTGTTTTTAAATTTCCAGTGGTTCTTGAACAGCTCTTTGCTAAAAACATACACGCAAAATGTCACAGAATCCACCAAAGGGAGTGCAATTAACAATACAAAGTACAAAATGTCTGGGGCATTACCCTGACTCTATCACCCCTTTATGAAGATTTGCACATTATCACTGAATCTCAAAAACAGAAACTGTTTTGTTCTCAGCTTTTGTGCATTTACACATATCTCAGGCAATAACTTTTTGCTATCTGTACAGCTTACAAACATGATGTTAAAAAGTAGCAGATGAAAAGCTTCAAATGCTCTTAGTAAAAAAGAAAAAAATAGCCACTACACGGTGGTCTGTACATCTTACACCACTTCCTGAAAAATCAATAGGAATGTACCAGAGTTGCAACCAACACATCACTCTTCCCTGATTCCTCTTAAAGCCCTGAATGTTTTTGTGGTTTAAAACTTGAAAATACAAGGCCCAGGAATACTAACCAGGGAACAATCCCCCTCCCGAAAGAGTAGGCACTGTCATAAAACCAACTCGATTTCCAAGCTGATTGATCGCAATAATCATTCCTATCTACCATCTAATCTCACATCTGCAAAGTAATTTTAAGTTGCTGGAGAAGCATCTGCTCCCCAGGTGAAGTGCCTGGGCTCAGAGTGAAGAGGTGCAGAGGCACTTCAGTGGGATAACCCTGCTGGGGAGGGAGGGGATGCTGTGCCATGTTGCTGCAGAGAAGGGATGCTGTGGGATGTCGGGCTGAGGGCTACAAAACCGGCCTGAACACCTGGCTGCACCCCCATCATCCCCCAGTATGGGCACCCCATTTCTAGTGCTGCCTGTTTAGGGCAGTGGCCCTGCCAGGTGTAGGCAGCACTGCCTGATGTTGCCCCATCAGCAAACAGACAGCCTAACTTTTCCAAACTTAGTTTTTCAGGTATATTTTTCCCCCTGCAGAATGCCTGCCTCAGGCTCTCAGGGGCTGGAGAGGGGCAGGGTGGTCTATAATCACAGAAACCTCTGCCTGTTTGTTAAACAAGAACTTGGGCTGCTGAATAAGGATATTAAAAATATTGCATAACTTCTCATTCCTTAATGAGCTGAGGGTCATGCAAGGAGGGACAGAGTGGGATTGCTGACTGCTGTGTTAGTACAAACCACGGAGAGCTAATGAGCAGAGCACATGCACTGAGGTGCTATCCAACAGGGAGATGTGTATCCTTTCTTTTTTGAACTACAAAATCACTCTCCTCTCCTCCCCTGCAGAAGGGAGCTGTGCACCTCTGTCACACTGACTCCACTCTTATCTCTAGAACAGCTTTCCCATGTGATCTGAGGAAAATCATTCTGTCTCCTGGATTTCCTTCATACAAAAGGCTAATAGTTATTAATAATTTTCTTCTTTCCCAACCTCTCTCTGAGCATTTTGACTTACAAATGTGTCACATCAGGTGTCTCTCTGCATGTGCACATAGTTGGGTCCTAATGCAGTAATGCCTTGGTTCCAACTATAATGTTGTAAAACACCACTTTTCACAAGGGCATGGAGTGATAGGGCAAGGGGGAATGGTCTTAAGTTGAAGGGGAGTAGGTTTAGATTATGTATTAGGAAAAAAATATTTACAATAAGGGTGGTGAGGCACTGTACAGGTTGTCCAGAGAAGTAGTGGACTTCCTATCCCCGGTACTGTCCAAGGCCAGGTTGGATGGGGCTCTGAATAACCTGGTCGAGTGGAAGGTGTCCTTGCCCATGGCAGGGGGTTGGATCAAGATGGCCTTTAAGGTTCCTTCCAACCCAAACCATTCTGTGATCCTGTGTGAAAAGCAAAAATAATCCAGAGCCTCCATATCCTCTGAATTCTCCATTAAGGTGCTAAGAGCGTTATCACTGGAAGTGCTAGGTTTTCCTTTTTAAAACTAACATAATCTCTAAATTATTTATTTTCATAATTATAGAAGAAAATGGGATGTAGTACAGTATTTAGGAAATGTTTCTTTCTTAAAGTAAATTTTGAAACCTTTGGGCACTACTGTAATAGTAATAATGACAATAGTAATAGTGACTGTAAGTGACTGCAATAATAAGAGTGACTGTGGGTTTACACCTGTGATAGCAAAGGTGAGGCTGTGTCCTGCACCCTAAGGATATGCAGAGCCTGTGTGACGTTGTCCAGTGCTGTAACTAACTCAGGAGTGAAATGTAGCAGCTGTTTAAATAGAGACCAGTAACATGATACTGCAGTTTAAGTCCAGCAGGGAAGCACCTTTCCATTAGGAAGGCAGGGTAGATTTATATTAGAAATCAATACTAAAACAAGAATCACAAAAATTAAAAAAAAATCATGCATATGTTGCAATTCAAGCACGGCAAAATCTGTAATAATAGTAAGCTTTAGGTGTTTTAAATGATGAGATTTTTAAACTGCAGCTAAGCAAGGTGTCACCAATCAAGCTGGAATTCAGCCAGGACAGGGAGGATAACAACACTGCTACCCTTGTGCTGTTTCTCAAGGACCAGGAATGCTCAGGACTTCATTTCACACAGCATCTAAAGCAGAAATTCTCAGCAGCACAGCAAGCCTTGTCCTATCCAGACATATATCCACATTCTTTTAGGGAATGCAGTTCCTACACCATGTTACACAGGAGACTTTTCCAGAAGAATGAAGAATGCTGCCAGGCAGAGGCCAAGTTCAGAACACGTGTCAAACACACAAATGAAGTGTAGACTAATGAACAATCTACAGACTTCTGAGATACACAAACATCTGCAATTTCTGTATGTTGAGGAAACCAGGAAAGAGATTAGTGGACTCTACACATTTCAAATGAGGGCTAAGTCAAGTTCTTGATGTTGTATGAAGGTTTTGTACTTTACCTGGCTGACAGGAAAATCTATGGTGAGTTTGACATTTGAGGTTTCAATTCAGCACTTCTGAAAGCACCTATAAAAAACCTCCACCTCCAAAAATAAGTGCTCTAGCTCAGTTAGCAGAAAATATCATGTGGGATATATTAGAAAGAACTTAAATTTGGAACTGGGACCAATGAAAAATTCAGTCCAAGTTGTAGAGTTTCAAATCGGTTATTAACCCCTCAAAATGTGAGTATGGAAACCAGGGCTGGACAAACAGCATCTTAATAGAGAGCAACATCAGGAATCCAGGGAGTCTGAGATGATGAGTCACCCAGGAGCTCACCAGTTCCAGAGAGGAATGGCCCTGGCACTGGGACAGAGCATGGCACGTGCTACCTACCACGTAAGTACTGACGGTCTCGGTCACCACGCTCCGAACGGGAGCTTTGGAGCCTCCAGCTGCTGACACGGCTGGGGAGGGTGGTGGGATCAGCACTGGTGAGATGGTGGCCTGTGGAGGAGGAGGAGCTGGAGCTGGAGGAGGGGTGACGTGAACAGGAGCTGGCACCGGCGACGGCACAGGCGGAGGAGTTTTGGGCCGCGCCGCGGGAGTGGAAGGTTTGGCCTCTGGAGCTGACACCACTTTGCTGATGACTCTGTAGGACCAATAGTGAGAATGGTTAGAGCTGATGGGAGAGAAGGCAATGATCCATCACCGATTAGAGAGTAAGAAAATATAGAGCAGCTAATTCATGTCACTCTGGAGTCACCAAGGAGGCTGTTTCAACCCTACCCAGGGACTGCTGTCATTGCTGCACCCATCCATTTACAGGATAAAGCACAGAGCCATTACAAAGTGAATGCCAGGACAGTTTGAGCCACTCTGTACCTCCCTGTCCTGTAAATATTCTCTGTGGCTTTACTAAACCTTGTTTCGTTAAGTTTTATTGCATTAGCTCAATTTGTGGGAAATATTAGAAAGGAAAGTTAATCAGCTGTGAACAGCACTGATTTTAATCTTCAAACTGAGAGACGATATCATCCTGTTAAGATCCTACATTAGGGGGTTCTGCAAATATTTGCTAGTTTGGTATTTCTTACCCCAAATGTTTATGAAATCAGCAGTGGATCTAGTCAGGACAAGTAAATGACGCACACTCTACACTCAGCAGTTAAAATATTGCTACTTACTTGAGTAGCTGAAGTAGACAGGATGTAGCTCTAGTAAATACACTGTATAGAACAATCTTGCCCAGGAAGGGGCATACATAGAGGATCCAAGGTTTATTAATGACTGTTGATACACAGTGTTACTGATGTGCATACAATTTAACAGACAAGCCAGAAAAAGCCCTTACTACAAGGCTCTAGGTTAGAAACATAAAGAGAAGAAAAAGGATGCTTTAAAAACCAGAAAAAAACCCCCAAAAAACAACCCAAACCTCAAACAAAACACAGGATAGGTCTATTTGTTTTACCACATTTTGATAAATCATTTAACTAATTTATTTATATTTGAATGATAACTGTGGGAGTGCAATTGATTTGGGACAGGATTGTACAAAGAGGGTGATTTAAAGAAAGGTTAGACATTCCAGGGACAAGAATCACTTAAGAAACTAAAAAATGGAGACATCTACTGATGTAGATGATTTGTAGACTACAAACCATGATGAAAATCAAATTGCAAAGACTCCTGAGAACTAGCAATGTCCAGCTTCACTGTCAATGGGAATTCTACATTCAACTTTAGTTTATTTCAACTCTGGTACTCCAAAGGCAATATCTATCACTAAGATTGGAGACACTGTCTGAATTTCAAGTCAATAGAATTCCAAGCCATCATTTGAGAAAAAGTTTGGAATTAAACAGTATGTAATGCCTGGCTGAGATAATGGTGTTTTTTCTCACAGGATATGCCACTTGCACTACAAAATCAAACTATGGCAACTTACAGTAAAATATACTTAGTAAAAGAAAACAAGAGCAATGAGTTTGGTAGTCCTGCCTAACCCCCAGCTGCAGCATCACACTTTCTATGAGTGAACAGGAGAAGAAAATCAATGAGTGGAATCTAAAGGGTGATGATTTTTCCATCAGCAACACTGAAGACATTCACACTACAAATGTCCCAGTGATTGCTTCAGGTACCTAATGTGGGGCTCAGGCTCTGTGTATGTGTCAGTAAGGTGCCAGACTGTGAGTCAAAGTGCAGGAGTCCTAATTTATGTTGTCTGTGACTTGCAAAAGGAAGGAACTCCTACTACCAGGCCATCCTGGGAGCAACCTACGCATCAAAACCAGCCTCCTTCTCCTGTTAGTGGGGGACATCCAAAACCCCACTGTTATCTCCCACCAAGGAAGTTTTCTCTTTGGCTAGTGAAAGTCTCAGTGTGTGGCTCCCGGGGCTCCTGTCAGACTGGCCATCCCAACTCAGATGCTTTTTCTGTGTCTTTCTCATTCCACAGACAGCCCCGGCTCCCAACGCTGAATGCCCAAGACCTTGGCTGATGCCAATACTCCCATGGTTTGCAAAGTCATCGTCATGACTTGAGAGCCACCTCTCAATAAACAAACTCTTAGCAACAGCAAAAGTGAGGATAGGGACAGACAGCAAAATATTGGCACAGCAGAAGTTACTTGGATGGTTTCAAACATTGTTCCCCTGCTTTCCCTGCCTCCCTCTCCTACCTCCTGCAAGTAAACAAAGTTCTGCTAGGAGTTCTTCAGGGAGTCAACCCTCCCCAAGTCTAGACTAGGAAATGTATTAGCTAATAGGGCTTTAAACACAACTTTGCACACAGTGTAAACAGTTTGAAAGAAGTATTAGCTAATACAATTTGAATAAGAGTGACCATGCCCAGCTAACATATGAAAATAAATTACAGAGTTCCTTGGTCTAAAGCCAGGTTCTCCTCCTGCACAGGGTCTTCGAAGCCACTCTGCTAATAACTGCAGAAGTTGCAAGGAACACCACATGTGAAATCTTCCAAAACTATAAATATTCATTAGCGAGCAACACACGCTCATCGATTGGCTGGTGTGCCTGAGGTGTGCAATTAGGACATGTTCAGTATATAGGGCAGCTTGTTTATCTTGATTTTAGAGCTCAGTTATCAAAACAGGAGATCGGCATTTTGGAGCACGCTTGGGCCTACCACTCCCTTGGGCTAATGAAGTTCAGAGACTTCCAACTCCAGAGTGGAGAAATGAATGGTTTTGTGCTACACCATTAGAGGTGATGGAGTAATCTCAGCGAGGGTGGTTTAGCCTGTCCTGAAGAAGGGGAATCAAAATCAAAGGGAAATAGCAGTCCCACGACTAATAATTACTGTTACTTCAGACTTGGAGAGAAACCTGATATCAAAACACTATGTAAATGATGGCAAGATTTATGAGCTCTGTTTTACAGACAGGAAAATTGAGGCACAGAGCACATTGCAAGTAGGAGGCTCTCACTGCAGCAGAGCCTCGAGCCACCTAGTACCTGAGTCCTGCTGGGATTAAACTCTTCCTTGGGACATCACCATACAT
>VZTZ01003465.1:419424-512348 GCA_013400955.1 Drymodes brunneopygia | reverse complement strand
GGGGTGGATTGTGGCAGGACGTCGCCCCCTTCCTGTGTTCCACAGATAACTGCTGCATGAAGAGATAGCCCAAGGCCTCAAAAACCCAGCAGGGGTCATCTCTGCTGCCAAAGGGCTCAAGCCTAGCTAAGAATCCACATCTTAGTCTGGAGAGCCGAGTGGAGGAGAGATAAAATAAATATTCCCGACTTAAGAATCGCAGTTTTACACTATAAAAGATACACGAGCTATCCTTGAGGCAGAAGCCTCTTACACCCTGAAAGCGTTCAAAACTGTTCCCTGAAGTCTGTATGCAGGTTTCGTGGTTACTTCTCTGGGGAGTGTGAGAAAGGGTCTCGATGTGTGTCCCGATCAGCAACTGGGTTGTAAGATACATTGAATCCTAAGCTTATACTGTTTCTTTGCTAGCTGTAATTGAAAAAGGTACCTTATTATGTACTGGATGTTAATGTACTAGTACTCTTCCTTTTTGTTTTATTCCTGTGTAGTATTGGTTTACTTTAAGTCTTATGTCTGTTATTTTTCTTGTCTATTAATAAATGATTCATTCTATAATAGAACCAGTCATTAGTAATAGAACTTACAAACGTGAGTGGGTTTTGAGGTGCAGGCCACCTCAAGAAGGCTGCTGTCTGCTGTCAAGGCCTGGGCAAAGGCACGGACTAATCTAAAACTCCCACATCCATTTGTGACACCATCCCTTCCAGCCCTGAAAGGCCTTTGTGGATCCAGCCTTCAGAGTCTTTGTACCATAGTCACAGCCAAATTCAGTGCTCCCCGGTGCTATCCCTGCGAGAGGCAGAAAAGGCCTTGACTCTGTGCAAGTGCTGCTCAGTAACAGTTGAAACATCCCTGAGGTATCAACACTGTGTCCAGCACAAATCAAAAACATCCCCATACCAGCTACTGTGAGGAAAATTAACCTTCCATGCCAGCCCAAACCAGCACAATGAACAGGTTTTCCACTGCCAAGGAAGAACCCCAGGGACATGGCACTTACTCATGGCTCACCACTCCTGTTCTACCATGGGGTCCTCCAGCCTGCCTGAGTGGCTGCTTTCACATGGGTTTCATGGTGCTTGTGAGCACATGGGTGTGAAAATACAGGTGGCTGCAATCTCTGAGGTTCAACATGAGTGACTGAAAGTGGTTGTGTTTAAAATAAACACTGACTTCCCTTATATTCTGGCCGTGAGTTGAATTTTCTCGCGTTAATTTCATCCTGCATCAATTTCTGTAAGAATATTTTACTATTGGATGTGAGTCATTTTCCCCTGTAGATATGCATGCAAGCTAATCCTCCAGTTCTGAGTGCACGTTTTTACAGCACAGCTCTTCACCAACACATTGCTGCCTCGTGCTTTACCAGCTGGTGCATTCCTTCATTTCTGTTCCAGTTCCTACATTTTGGAATTATCAATATCTCCAAAACAGATAACAAACAATTTTAGTCCCCCTATTTTATCTATCTCAACTAAATAAGTCAAAAAGAAGAAGAAGGAAAAAAAATCACAATCACATAATTTGTCTAGGCACATTCAAATAACTTTTTTCAAAGTTTATCACGTATTGTGTATGTATTTTTATAGTCTCCTAGCACACTGTGATGAGAAAATATTCTGCCGTTTCAAGTTATGGATGCAGAATAAAGATCCAACAGTGCTGACAATGAGAGAAAAAAGTTTTAAGCAATCTGAAAAAAAACCCAACCCAACCTTTAACAGGCTGTTGTTGATGAGGAGAGATTTTCTTTTCTGTCACAGGCCTTTTAAAAGTCTAAGTAGTTATGTGGACAATTCTTCCATCTCATTACACCAATTATAAAAGGTATTGGTCCCCTTAGTGCCTTGTAATTGATTACTGTGGGTAACGTGGTACTAAAGCTTCACTAAATGAAACACAGCTCTGGGCTTGTCCTTCCCAAGCAACGTTCACGGAGTTCTGAGAGTTATGGAATAAACAATGAATTGAACAGTTTTGCTGAACTAAGATCCTTTTCTTACAATTACCTGTACATCCTTGGGAACTTCTTATCTCTTCCTTTTACAGTCCACATCACTGAAAATAACCCCAGGTTACTTACCAGCTCTATCAGAAGTTTCACTTCTGTCTTGGTGCTAACAATGTTGACTGGAGCAAAATAATGCACTTTTCAAAGTTCTTCCAAAGGTTTCAGAATCCTTTTTTTTTTTAACATTAAATGCTAACTCAAATTTACTTATTCAGTGGCTACCAGCATTTCTTGTATTTAGTCTTATAACTGTTCCAGACTCGTAGACATCTGCTTTCCCTCATATGCTCGGAAAAAAATCTGACATGTTACTTCAAGTAATTTGAAAATTATATTTGTGTAAAACTGCTTAAACCTTATATCAAATCTTAAAATATTAAATTGAAACAAAACTAATTTAAAAGAACATTTATTTTGGGAGACGAGTGTGTTTTGAAGACCTCAGCTGAAGTTCTGCCAATTATGTTCACAATTTTCATTCCCTTCCCTGCCTTAATTTGTCACATCAAACTTCCACATTTTTGGGAGTCAGATACCACAGTGACAAACATAAACAGATTATACAGAGAGAGACATACCAAAAAAAAAAAGGTGCTCTAAGGATTCACATTGAAAGGGTATTTACTTCAGCCTCCTCTTTTTTTCCTTCCAGCTAATCTTTCACAGCACAATCCAAACTGCAAAACAGAATCATGCAGCTAGAAAAACTCTCAGTGCTTTTTTCTTCAGTTACAACATTTAGCAAAGGTGTAGCGTTCCCCAGGTATTTTACTAATATCAATCACACCTTGTTTTTGCAGAAAAAAAAAAAGATGCAAGTTTTGCATAGAGAGAAGAAATGATAAAATTCCTCCTTAAGCAGAAAATGTCAGAAACTCCCCCCTAATATCTACTACAGTTAACTTGAAAGAGATACACTGCCTAGTCAGTAGATATAATTTAAATTCATTATTTGTGTCTAGACCACACAATATTTAGAGTCCAAATGGCTTTTAAATAACTTACTATATATTCACTAAAATAGTTAGGAAAAAAACAGCATCAAAATATTTTGAAAATGTTAAAATGGTCACTTCCACAAATATCATAAAAACAATTGAATTTTGCTATTATCTGCCAGAGCTTTCAGTTTTTTCTTCCCCCAGGAAGCTCCAGGACACCTAGTCTGAGCACTGTTAAATATGGAATTTCCCAGTTAATGAAAAATCACAGAACAGCAATCTTCACAGACTTTAATAGCTAACATTCATGACAGACAGTGACTCAGATGTCTCCTTTGTACTGAAGTCTTCTCATAAAGAAATCAAAGATAATAGAAACTGGGAGTAAGAAAATATCTTGCCTGACTTACTAGACTAAGTATTTATATTAAGAGCCACGTCCATCTAAATATGCTGTTTTATTTGAAATAATTCTACTTACTTAAATACTACTTAAAACAATATTCATAACATTTTTATTAAGTTTAAGTTACTGCTTACCATGTCCATCTTCAGACCCAACTGCAAAGACCCCCATGACCTATTACAAGTTGCTGTTGAGTATTAAACTGTGGTAACAGTAAAACAGAGCATGCTCAGCACCTTCAAAAAAGATTCTGGAAGCATGTGAATTGGAAAAGTCCAGTTTCATTTGTCCTTCATCTGTACAGTCCTTAAGCCCAACCTGCCCCCTCGTTCCTGTGGCTTGGCCTTCTGTTCCCTGCAGGACACAGCAGACTGTGTCAGCACAGACTGCTGCAGTCCAGTGGAGGGGTCTCTGCTTTAGCCAGAGTCTGTTTGTATGTCCTCAGAGCCACAGAGCCTCTCTTCCCCTCTGGGCTCCCAAGCAGCGCTCGGTAGTCAAATGTCAGCCCTGGCAGAGTGCTCAGCTACGTTTCTGCCATAGCCAGGCCATCCTTTATTTTCAAATATTTGATCACTTCAAGATCCTGCACTTGTCCTGTGCTGAAGTCCCGGACTGTCGCAGGTGACAGTCCTTGTCACCTGCCCATATTCTCCCACATGCCTTGCTACTCATGACCGCACTACCTGGGAACATACCCCTATGCGATATCCTTGAATTAACCTCAGGAAAAGCTGGAAAATACACTTGAAACATGCCAGTAGGAATATTTTAGTTACTAAAGGATATTCAAGATACTGAAGAGTTATTGTAAAAAGGGAGAAAACATATACTCCACAGGAAAAGAAGGGGAAAGTGCCATTCTTGGTTTCATCCACCAACTGGTTCTTGGAGGAGAAAAGAGAAAATGTGTAATTGTTCATTGTGTTCATGAGATGGTTCCCAAAGTGCAGAGAAGGCAGCAATGTAGGGCCCAAATGCCAGATTAGGCTCCAGACCAGCGCTTTCATCATAGTTCTCCCAGGCAAAACACGACCAAATGATACACTGCAAATTTGGCCTTTAACAAGCTCTCAAATTTGATGTACAGCAACAACAACAACAAAAAAATAGAGAGCATGGCGGTGATTAGATAAACTAATGCTGTGAATGAGTAAATAAACACTGTGATCAACATAATAATAATAATAATAATCAGTTCCTTCTATAACATGCTGTGGTCAAATCTGTTATCTCAAACACTTCAAACCTGATACAGGCTCCCAAACCAGGACTGTTGTGATTCAACCTCACCCAGCTGCTCACTCACTCCTCTGCAGCAGGATAGGGGACAGAGGCAGAAGGGTAAAAGTGAGAACAGTTGTGGGTCCAGATAAAAACAGTTTAATACATAAAAAGACCAAAACAAAACCAAGAAAGAAATTATGTAAAAAAATCCTCAATTGCTTGCCAGCAGCTGATCAATGCCCAGCCAGACCTTGAGCAAATGCTGCTCTGGCAGAGTTTTCTGCAGTTTTTATTGCTGTGCATGACACCACACGGTACAGGACATCCCTGTGGTCAGTTGGGGTCAGCTGTCCTGGCTGTGTCCCCTCCTCCCAGCTCCTTGTGCACCCCCAGCTTGTTCCTTGGTGGGCTGAGAGGCAGAAAAGGCCTTGACTCTGTGCAAGCGCTGCTCAGCAACAGCTGAAACATCCCTGAGTTATCAACACTGTGTCCAGCACAAATCAAAGACAGCCCCATACCAGCTACTGTGAAGAAAATAAACTCTAATCCAAAACCTGCAGAGAGCCCAAGTCTTTACAAATAAATTACCCCACACTGGATGCTTAACTTATGTGTTACAGAAGTAACAGCAGAGAACAGAAGCTGGTACAGAAGGAGTTATTCAGGAAGGGGACAGCCACATTTATTACTTTAGTATATATAAAGCCAAAACAGTAGAGGGTGTGTACCCTCATATAAATGCATCACAAGAGATAAAGTCTATAGACACATTGTTTATAGAGTTGAACATGTGTTAAATATTAATGATTTAACCCTGTGTAAGCCTACAGCAATGTTCTGTCAACTACAGTTTACTGTTTCCATAGGTCAAGGTCCAGCAACAGTTCCACTTATTTAGGGGTGTGTTTCTGTGTATATATGTGTATATATATATGTGGAGATATATATATATATATTTATACATACACATCAACACACATACACTCAGAGACACAGATACATATTCAAATCTGAATACATATTATATTTATAGATTAGTTATCAGATACTTCTTCATCCAATTGAGGTCTCAGTGTAAAAGGGAAACTGGCAGTTCTGTTCCCAAGGCAAAGTGGAAAAAGTCAGAAAAAATGAGGTAATGAAAAGAAGCCATCGTGATGTACACAGTATCTATTAATACATGGATATAGAAGTATTCCTGAATGGCAAAACAGCTTTACAGGATACGTTCTCCCAATAATGAAATACCTTTTGAGACAGGTGTTCCTACACCCATTTCCACAGAAATGTGGAACAAAAATGTGAAGCATTTAGGGCAGAGAAGAAAAGGGTCTGCCTCTTACAGCATTACAAGTTCACTGTCTAGAAGTGCATGATTTTGTTTTTCTCTTTAAGGAAAAGAATTTTAAACAAATTGAATTTTTGTTTCAGAAACATAATTAGAAAAAACAGAGTATATCCAGCATTTCACTGCCAGGATGAGCTGCTTTATAAAAAACTTTTGATGAGTAATGCCAACATGTGTTTCACGCTATACTACAGAAAATGACAGTAAACCTTATATCATAAGGAAAAGATGATTTTTACAGACATGAGATGACAAGTTTTGAAGACTTCCTGATATTAACTGTTCTGGTGAATTAGAAGCTGTAGTTACAATAACATGGTACTTAAGTCAGATGTGAGGACTTAAAATTGAAGTCTAAACTAGTCATTTAATTCCCTTTATTGACAAGGAATATGAAGTAAGCCCTACAAGTGTCTGCATCCCATCTCATATGCTGGATGCAAAAAACTTTTTTTTTTTTTAGATCAGGCTTTCATTTTTCCCAAATGTCAGGGATAAATCTAAAACAAAAAAACGCAGCACACAGTGAGAAAAGTAACTACCTTTTTCCTTTTAATATAGATGTAGTACAGAATGTTTAATTACAGCAGGACAGTGCTTCCAGTTAAATAAAATTTAAAACTTTTATTTTCCCCAAATATAAAATTACTAAATTAATGTCTTAAAAGAATAAGAATATGGAAAAAGCTTTAAATTATACCACCATTTACCACAGTAACCATGATTACCAATTACATACTCCATTGCTTTGGCAAAAAAGGTTTTTCTTTTAATAACTGCATATAAACCTAACATAGCAAAGACTGTATACATCTTTATATTGCACTTATTTATATACAGGGATAAATGAACTGTCAAGTCTGCATAAACTTGGAATGAGCAAATTTTCAAAAGAAACTGAAAGCAGAATGGTAAGAGCTGGTATGAATATTAAAAAATGCTTAGAAATGTAATACATTTATGTACAGACTGTATGGACTGTATTAACAAACAATATGTACAAAACAATTTACTACTATTGATATTTTAGTATAAGTCAGTGTTCATTAATACAGACCTTTGGTTGTATTTAGTTGTTTAGTAAGATCTAAGCTCGCATACCTCCAAAATGCAACAAAGTATAAAATAAAGCACAACAATTTGCCAAATGGTACAAAAACTACTATTGTCAGTTCCATTAAACCCCAAAAACTAGTGTCTCTGTCTAGCCCCAAAATAGTTCTTGTACTTGGAATCTCTATGTGCCATACACCAAAAGAACACCTGAATGTTACAGATCTGCAAAATTACATCTCACAACACTTTTTTTTGTAATGTGCAATTCATCTTAGTAATACTTTCTAATGAAAAACAGAAGCTAACTTTAACTTTAGAATTTTCCAACACGCACTTCTGCAATGACATTGTGAACACTTTTAAATTTTACCAGTAAGATTAAAAAATATATATATATGTGCGCCTCCCTTACTCTAAAAGACTATTACCAGTAACCACTATCTGCTAAGTGTGCTCAGACATTCGTATGAACTACGCAGTTTGCACGTGGCCAACATTTAGCTTCAATGTTGGTCATCTTGAGTTTGCACATGATGAAGCAAATCCACAGACTTGAAAAGAAACAAACATACTCTCCTTTACAAAACAATCATGCAACTGAAGAGGAACTGGGCATCCCATGAACTGTTGTGCTTGTCGGAGTTCCACTTATGGCGTTGAAAATGTGTAGCGAGTTGGGCATGACGCTGGCCTTTTCTTCCACTGGAGTGATCTTAAAATGAAAGACATGTATTTACCAAAATGTTACAAAATGGCACAGTCATGTCTAAAACAGATAGCCAATTTCATGATGTGCTGCTCATCGACTCAACCTCCCCAACACTTTTTCAACTGCACGTAACTTTTTGATGATGGTTACTTTTTTCTTCCATCTTCTCCTACATTTAGGAGAAATTGCTTCTCCTAATTTAGGTATTACAGTGTCCTCCGTAGAGGAGGCTTGGACAGTTTCTCTCATTTCTCCTGTTAATTTTCAAAAGGAGTTTCATAGTGACAAGAAGATCACTTTTTGCCTTTTTCAGTTTTCCTTTTTTGACTTAGAGGTATGATTTGAGTGTTTCTTACAAAAAGCCGAAAAGATTCTTACTGAAAAGATTTCATTCTTAACAGCTATAAACAAAGTGATGCTAGAATTAGAAATGCCATTTAAAAAAGGAATTTATAAAGATTAGACAAACTAAGAGAACAGAAGTAGAGAAAACTAATTACCATCCCATCTGATCATATTGGCAAGCAGGAGAGGAGAAAAAAAAAATCTGTTAAGATTCTTTTATGCATTTTTGTAACAATTTTTTTGCAGTTGTTAAGACCTTGCACTGTTACATTACAGCTAATAGTTTATTCAGTGATGCAAAGCTCTTTTTCCCAAAACAGCAATAGGCAGATACATAAAGGTGACATTTTTAAAGATTTAAGTGAAGAGCTTCATGTTTCTAAGCCTTCCGGGGAGTAATCAGCCTAATTTAAAAAAAAACCAAAATAAAGCAAAACCACCACCAATATTGCATGTTTTAATTATGTACAACGAATTACATTTGTATAAAAAGAACACAGTGGTAGGCTAATAGTACACATTACTGCAGTCAGTGCTGTACTTTCATGTACTGTACAGTATCTTATGCATATCAGCTGTTTGTCTAAATGTAAATCAAGAGAAGAAGGGGCAATGTGATTTACTCCTGATGTTTCAGGATATGCTTTTTCTTATCACCAGTCTTTGGAAACTCACACTTCAGCATTTTTAAACAACTAAATCTTGCACTGAGTTCAAAGTACTTTTTCATGGGTACAAATTTTCATTGTATTCTTTTGCTTTTTCCTATGCCAGGGGAATGCTAATCTTGCATTTATCATTAAATTCTTTGACCAAAACACTTGCCTCTCCTTTCCAAAGGAATATTCTGTATCACTGTCTAATTGTCTCATGTACCTTGTTCATCTCAATCAGTTTTCCAATCAATTACCCGCCGTTCTAAACCCTCCTCTGCTTATCAATAAATCACACTGAAATATAGTCAAACTGGCCCATTTTTATTAGCTAAGCAAACTTTTTTTCTGTTCCACAAATCTTTCAAAACTGTTTTCTTCTACTATTGTTTTTTATTAAAAAAGCACATCCAACCACATAATTCTGGAAAAATGGTATCACTTCCTATAAACTTTGGTTCACAATGTTCTCTTTTCCTGGTTAGTTACATTCTGAATGATGGTATGTATAAATTAATTTCAGCACATACTTGTTCATGCATTATTTCAGAAAGCTCTTTTGCCATTTCTCTGTAGTTGGCCTTCATTTCTTCTTGATATTCCAACTGATCTTCCTTTATCAGTCGTTCATTTACACCCAGAGCATGCCCACAGGCTTCAACGAATTGCCTGATTCAGAGAAAATAAGGAAGTTCTCAAACAGAAGTCCAAAAGTTTGATTTTAAATGTCAGTTTAAAGTACGTTTTTAATTAATCAGAACACTTTAAAAGTTAAGTTTCAAAAATAATTTTTCAAAGTCTTGGAGAAAAGGTCCTTTTTTTTCTTCCTTCTCCCCCATCCCCAAGAAATCCCAACCCCTCCATGCCATACCTAAAAACTTCCTTTAGTAGCTTTACTTTATTGTCAGGATATCTTTTGGTGTTAGTGTCATCTAAGAAAGCTCTTGCATATGCTAATGGACCAGCATTAACCTAAAAAGAACAAGAATTAAAAAATAGTCAGATATCTGACATACTGCCTTAGCAATAACAGGTGCTACCGGTGGCTATTGGATTTGATTTTCTTATGAGAATACATTGATTTCAAAAAAGCTGGACTTACAAACCAAGAAAACAGCTAGAGTTGGAGCATTAGAGGTCTCTCCAGTGCTATGAACCTATCCTGGCACAATGAAACAACTTTGGTGATGCTGCAAGGTAACTGCAGCTTTGCCTGTCATCTCTGTTTATGGAATTAGGGTGGGAAAATGAGCTAAGCCTATTACTGTTTGGTCTGCTTATCTATGGAAAACAGTTTTCTAAGCTGAGAATTCTGCAAAAACCCACAGAAGTTTAATTGTACTCTTATGGCAGCTACAGGAGAAGTTGTTTCAGTGACTTCTGACTCATCCTTATTATTCCTTCATATTATCAATATGACCCTCTCCCTTTTCATCCCAAATATTAGGTTGACAATTTATTGATTCTGGAACCTTGGTCTGGCTTTTTTCTATTTTCTGCTGAATATGACAGCCAGTCATATCAGATGACTGTGTTAACAGTTCCTTTGTTTCCAATCACTTTAAAATAATAGAGCAGCACTTTTGTCACTACATTTTGAAGATCCTTAGCATATTGACTTGTACATGCTACACCTGCTTCAGGTACCCTATTTTGGTGATTCTGATGGCTTCTTTATACATTCCAGCTCTTGCCTGCGTTAGGCAAAGAGACATGTTGTACATAGGGATTTTCTACTATTACCTCTCAGTATTTTCAGTCACTCTTTATCTTCATAGGGTTCTTACAACAATATGCTGGACCTACTGTGGGCAGACCAACAGCTAGGAAAAATATGCTAATTTATCCTCATGTTCATCCATTGTCCTATAGCAGTTTCAGCTTTACACCAAAATCTGATGGGGCTTGGAATGCAACATATTCCAGAGATGAATCTTAATTCTTTCATGTTTTTTAAATGGAATACTTTTATTGCTTTTCCTATTCCGGAAATAACTGCAGACAGTGAGCATATTTCTAATGTAGGACACTCTTGAACATACAGAACAGAAAGTAATTATAAAATACTACTTATATAAGGACAGAGGCAAATGAAACAGCTGCACGGCAGAGGTCTTACCTGGACACTGACACTTCCCTGTAGCTTCAGCTGCAATTTGATCATATCTACTTCAGCTGAAGAGCAAAGCTGCCTAAGCTCGGCAACTTTTTTACTCATTTCATCAATTGCTACTTCAATTGGGTTTAAATCAGTGTGGTGCTGGTACATCACTGGAATGCGCTTTTTTACGTATGGGAAACAATGGATAGCTGTGGACAGAAACAAGTTTAACAGAGTTAGGAAAGGATTTTTTAATAAGGTGTGCTTTGAGAGAATCTTATGCCAAAATCTCATTTTGATGTAATTAGCAGCCCAATTTAATAACTTATACAATTAGAAATACTGCCAAATGGACAGGGAAACAAAACACTGAAATGCAAATATGCCCAGTTTTACATGCACTACAGCAAAGAAAGGTCCACTGTCATTACTGCTACTAACAACTACCAAGAAAAAAAACTATTGGAACTTAATTCATCTTAGAACTATGTAAAGAATTGCTTATCATTCACAAATCTCCAAGAAGAGAAGAATCAAAAATAGCAAAGCTGTATTTTCTATATCCTCACAAGTACTGGCTATGGACAGCCAACATTATAAAGTCACTTGTTTGTTTTTACAACTGTATTAATACAGAAACTCACATTTAAAAGAGACAAAAAACAAAATAGTCTTTTTCTAAGAAAAAGGAAAGACAGACTCCAGATCCAGAATTCTGGAAGCTTAAGGAAAAAGAGATAATAATTTTGAGGATTCCCCACTAAAGAAATCAATCTGAAAAACCTAGTTATGGCCAAAAATATGAAAAGGATTTTAGCTGATAGCCATACAGGACTTAATTAGGTGAAATGGAAAAACCCAAACAGAACAGAATTAGACCATTTGAAGTAACACTTCCAGTCAAAGCATTCCATTCCATCAGTACCTGTCAAAATAGTCCGTCGCTTGCACTGCTCTTCTACTCCTCCTTGTCTTTTACCACTTTGAGTAAAAGGCGTCTCAAACATAAAGCGACGAATGTTATGAGTCCTTTCAAAATCTGTTTTTCTCTCCTGCAGCTCTTTTTCTTCAAAGTATGGAACTACATGTGTAACTTGAATATATGCATATTTTGAATCTAAATCCTTAGGATTTACCTTAAAAACAGGACAAAAAAAATCAAATAGCTACACTGTGAATAAAGTGGATCTAATAGTCACAACAACTTCCAGAAATTAAATTTGGTCTCTTAACCTCTAAATTATTGAAAACATGGGAAATGTTCATGCTTTTACAGGGTTTCCTGTATTCAGTTTTTAACCATTAGGAAGAAAGACAGCTAGATACATTACAGCATGTTGTGGATTTTTTTGTTAGTTTTGGTTTGTTCGGGTTTTGGGTTTTTTTTAACTGCTCATGATCATGAAATCCAGCCCTTGCATCAAGTCCTCCTCTCCTTTTGAAGTTCCAATATTGAAACACCCACCATTGCTGCACTTTAAGGCCAAAAAGCACAGAAATTTTTGAATCAAGGATTCAAAAGGATCCTTATCAAGGAACAAAAAGAGCCATGAAATTATACTGAGAGGAAATCACCATAAAGTCTGAGACTGAGGAGAAAATCACCATAAAGTCTAAGGCTGAGATGTGGAAAAGGGAAGAACTTCCAAAGAATGACTGTGCATGAATGAGCAGGAAATATAGCTAAAGTTTACACAGAATATGCTTGCTCATAATCCAAATTTGTTCTAAGATACAATTATTTTGAGAGGTAACGCTACAAAAATTAAGCTTTTTGATTGCTCTAAAGGGCATATTTCGTAGGAGATAATATTCCTCTCATGCTTTTCAAACAGTGGAGTTTTTAGATGCAGATGCTTGAGCACCATATGAGTAACAGACAGTGAACCCACAGTATTTCAAGTGAACTCGTGAAAGCAATATATTATAATTTTTTTAGAGAGAATAAAGATCATACTTTGCCAGAATCCTGAATCATTTTGACATTTTCAGCTCCAAATTTGTCAGAATAGAGTTTTTGGAGTCGTTGGGAAATTTCTGACAGAGGAGTGAGTTTGGGCTCTTTATAGATATACTCCTTTCCATCTTCATCCTCAAAGAAACCCTGTAAAAAATGAAGTAATCAGAATCTTGGGGAATAAAACATATAGGGCAATGACAAAGATGGACATAATGTGTGTGGTTCAAAGAAAATATAAACATTTGACATTAGTATTCAAGCAAACATAAATAGACAGAAATTAAAATCTAAGTAAAAAGGTTTCCAAAGAGAATAAAAAACAACAGAAAAATGTAATTCTCTACTACAAAATGAGTGAAAGATAATGGAAACATAGAGTTTAAATTTAGAAGTTTGTAGCAATTCTATGGTGTGCCAAGTCTTTGAGATAAGTTTCCTTCACTTTTATTCAAAAGTGAACTTGCAGCACTGTTTCACTTGCCAAAACTGGCAGTCTTGCCCAACAGGACTATCTGATTCACAAGTGACTATTTAGGCAAAAGTTTACATTAAAATAATGTGAAAATTTTCCTTATGTAGTAATAAAAAATTAATCCCATAAGATGAAATTCAATTATGCAAAGATCTTAAATTTATGATGTACTATTGGTATATACTTCTTTCTTTTATTACACATAGCAGTGTTTTTAAAACCACAACTAAATGCACATTACACGGAAAGTGAAACAGTTCATTGGTTTAAAACAACAAGCCATGTTCAGTTCATGTTTGAAACCAGAAAATAAATATTTTTATCATAAACGAAACAGACAAAATAGAAAAGCACAACAGATCATGTATAAACACAGGCTAGATTGACAAAAATACCCACACCAAACTAAGGTGAAATGCAGTAGTTTGTACTGCATTGCTTGCTTTGTAAGCGGTTACTGTAATTACCTCAACATCTGTTTCACTGTCTGTAAACTGGTATTGCTATAAAGTCATAAAAGATAACAGAATACATGTAAAGTTATACTGCTCAGAGTATTTTACAATTCTCCATGCTCAGCTGGACAATTAAGCAACTGGGCTATGCAAGTAGAGTGTATTACTCGACACCACATGATACTGTAGGGATACAGAGGCATTCTAGACATGTACCAGAGGATGTGAAGCTGCCCAGTACACAGCCAGAACTTTGGTTTGAAGCATGCAATACTGATGCATAGAAAAGAGTGATCCGTTCTCTAAATGGAGCTTGATGTCACTTTTTGACTTGCAATGGCTATTAATGCATACCCATCTAAGAAGCAGCCTTGCAAACCACACTGTAGCACTACAGACATTAAGTCAATACATTGCTAGGAACTGACATTACAGAAAACTTACCGCTGCCTTAAGGTAGTAAACAAAAGAAGAAAAAGGAAAAAAGGCAAAAAATTTACTGAGGAAAATGATAAGAATTTTACCAGAATTAATAAATGTTCTAAAATCAATTACTGATGGCATTTCTTTATTTCATACAGAACACATTCCTTCTGCTTTTTATGTCATGGTATCAGTACAGATGATGAAAGAGTGAACCTTGTAAAATAAATTCAGGTTTTTCTTACTGCGTAGAGCAGACCAATGAAAGTAACACTCACTTGTCCAAAGAATGCTACCCTGAAATAAGTTCCCAGCAGCCTCTTGCCTGTATGCATAACTTCCGTGACTTTACTGTATGCTCGATGAAGGGTGTCATATAAGTGAGCAAGCCTCTAAAAGTAAAAGAAAACAACAATGAGGGAGAAGAACAAAGCAGAACTTTCCTATCTTATAATAACAAATGATGTCCTCATAGCCAGTAACAATTGATAACATTCTTTTACTGAACGGTAGTATTAGGTTTAGCACTTTGTATCAGGATGTCAATATGTAAGACTAATTTTTAATTATTTATATTTAAAGAAAAAAATTATTTAAAATTAAAACAAACATTTCAACACATTCAAATTTCAGTTACTGTTTTAATACTCTTATTATGTGATGTCCAATGTGTCATGCAATTAGACTTGAAAATTCAGGATTTTTTTCTTGCTTAAATTTACTTTTGATAAATTAAGTACCTCAAAATCTCTCCGTTTTTCATAAATGGGAATTATAAGTTTATATATGTCAGCAATGAGTTCATAGCGTTCTGCCTTCCAGAGCCCATCAGCACACTGCTCCAGCAACTCCATCAGCACATCCTAGATTTGGATACACATTTGAAAGTGTAAAACAAATTAGTACCCATAAAAAGCACGGCAAATAATTATACCAAAGTTCTTCCCAGTGAAAAGGGAAATCTTGCCTCAAAACAGAATTATCTGCACTCAGTAATTGAAGTTATTGTGGCAATCAAAAATCGCTAAAAGGAAACAAAACAAGACCAAATGGTCTGAGTGTACACACATACTCCTTGTATTTACAAACAGCATGTTTCTTTTAGATGTTCTTGAAACTTCCTGAGACCTTCTTGCATCATTCTTGCATCACTGGGGTGAAGCCAGAAGCTGGAAATACCTCCTTTCATGCCTAGAAGCTACTCTATTCCACCTCCTTTTTCCCTTTGGTAGAGGATTAAGCATGAAGACATCACTAAGAAAATAAATTTTTAACACTGTGAGTAAAGAGACTAAAAAATGGTACCCTTTGTTGTGCTACAACAAACCTTAAAACATTTCCTCCTTTCCCCCAGCCATTTTGGGGCTGTACAGACTCCTCAGTACCTCCATCCTCAGCAGCCAAGTGGTGACAACTGACAGACCAGTGTCACTGGTGGACCGCAAGGGCTGTCCACAAACACTGGATTATGACACAAGTATTAATTCAGACACCAGAGGGCATCCAGATGTAGCAAAGAGGTAAAATTTTGTTTACAAAAGGAAAAGCGCATAACGAGCAGAAGCTTCAAGTGGGAGAACTGATAGGAAGGAGCAAAAGAGCACAACATTTCTGAGCCACCTGTCTCAGTGCTTCTCCATTCTCATGGGAAAAGTTCTTTTCCATATATGCAATCAGTTTCCCTTGACACCTGTAATTACAGCCCCTTGCTCTCTTTAACGGTGCTCTTCTTGGAAAGTCTGATTCTTTTACTAACCACTTTAGGAGCTGGACTTTTTCCAGTTTGCTGGTCAATGCTGGACAAGGTTAGAGATGGGTTTCCAGAACTGCCAGGATGAAGGGGAAAAAACTCACTTCCCTCTGCTTCTTGAGTCAATCCTTTCAAACACAACACAGCCTGCACTGGCTTTTGTTTCCACAAAGCCACACTGATAATTCTCATTTAACCTGTTGCCCTCTAGAATTTCCAGTTCTTTCTGCAGAGCCGCTGCTCAGCCCACACTGAGATTTCTTTTTTCTACTTTCTTTTTGCAGGTGCAAGGCTTTGCACTTGTATTTGTACAACCTTGAGAGGAGACTGTGTTCCTGTGAGGCTCTTTCATTCACTCATATGCAAGTTAGGACAATGCCTCTCATGGAATGCCACAGGCAAACAACTGTTTTGATTAAATGCACACAGTAGCCTTGTTAAAAAGGAAAATCCCAAACTAAATTTTGGGTTTTCTATCTGGCTAGCTTAGGTAACCCTGGCCTCAGTCAGAATTCTTTTAAAATGAGAACTAAATTGAGAATTTCAAAATTTCAATTTTTTTTCAATCTACTTTGAGCTCTAAAATAACTAGCAAACAGGGAAATCTCATGTGTTAAGGGAAGAAATTCCACACAACTTGCTACCATGTATAGGAAGAATTCCCACCAGAGCATAATTTTGCTAAGTAGTAGTAAAATACAGCTTGAAAGATGTTTCTGCTTTTTGACTTCTGTACCAAATCAAACTGTCAGATAATTTTTTTCTCAGACAATACAGTTCTGCTTACATATGAACATACTGAGAAAACACTCCATTTATGAGTTTGTTCTTATTCCTGAAGGAACTGGACTATCTGTTCTAAAGCACTTCTGAAAATACTAACAATCATAATCTACCCATGATTTTTAGTCTGCTAAGGCCAAACAGTTATTCCCTATTGTTACTCTTGCTATTATTACTATAATTACTCCTCCCCTATTATTACTTTTCCCAAGTTTCAGATAACTTTCAGAAATTATCTGAAAAATAGTAACTTTTTTTTAATATTTCATCAGTTAGAATACTACATGGTTAAGTTTAGAAAGGGTTGCATGCAGGGAAAAAATGAAATTTGGCTTGATTTGATCCTTCTACAAGCTGTACAAGCTTATATTTTCACTCTTGGCTTACTTCCACTCCACAGAAATACTGAGAGATGGAAACAAATTTGTGTATGGTTCAATGATCCCAAAAAAGCAGTATATTCTTTTTGCAGGGAGTGACTAATGAGAGAAAGAATAAAGACACTCCAATTTTTAAAAAATGGATAATAATTTAACTCTGACAAAGGATCTGGCAGGAAAACAGTGACAAGAGTTTCCAACAAAACTTTCCATCAGCAGTAGTCACTAGAATTCCTGATCTTTGATAACTTAGAGTAGCTTGCATTTTGCTTTCAGTAACATGCTAAATCTCATGCTGGATCAGAAGAGTCAGTGATTTAAAAAAGGCAGCATGAAAATTGAAAAAAAAAATACAAACCACAAAACAATTTGCACAGTCAAATAATATTGTCATACAGCTTTATTAAAACACAAAAGAAAAATATTTTTGTTGTACAATTGCGCTTGCAAACCAGGGGTTTTCCAACATGACTGCTGCCAGTAGTGGTTTGTCCCTCTCTTCCTCAACTATACCAGCAAATACATAGTGTGGATATAGCTTTTCATAAGTAAGATTATTCATAGTATTCTCATATAGGCTGTAGAGCCAGCACAGATGGATCAACAGAGACACAAGGAGTGAAACTTCAGCCAGAAAAAACACATGGACACGAATCTGGTGTCAGTAAAACTACTGTCATTGTTATGGCATATTTGCTTAGGGAAACTGTAAACAGCAAAAACCAGTGAACACATTTTCATGATTTCTGGTGGAACAATATTCTAAATCCAAGTCAGTTTTACAAAACAACAAACAGATTTTGCAAACTCTAATAAATAACCCACATTAGTGTTCATCCTGTCAACTAGAATAAAACCCCATTTTGCTTTTATTCCAAAAGCAGTGTTGAGTTGATGTGCTAGCACTATATTTAAAATATACGTATATATTAAATTCTCTAAATCTGGGACACCTCACAGAAATGTTTTATTCCAGCTTTAGAGTAAGAATGGTAGATCAGAAAACAATTATTATATCACTCATATCAGTAATTCTCCAGACTGAAACATAAAAATTGCAAAAAAACCCTGCCCTTCCATGTATGTAAAATCTAACATTTTTATGTTTACTTACTTCATTGAAGTGAACATCTTGCATTCCAACATCCTCCATCATTGAAGCCTCTTCATCTATGTTCGGTGTGATTACTCTGAAAGCAGTACAGCCTTGCCTAAACATCCCTGTCATTGAAAAAGAAATATAGACAAATATAATTTTCTCCAGCAGGATAACATTGGGCCATTTTGTGATTCTGGATAAAGCAGAAGACATGTTTAAATATACCTACCACCAAATAAGTAATGAAATAGATCAACCTCCCACAGCATGATTAAAATACAAGACCTTACATTACTGTGAATGTGCAGACGGGTTTTCAAAAACCCAAACCTGTTATTATCTGGACCCTTACCTACCAAACTGAGTAGTGTCTGGATCTTGCTACTTTATCTTAAATCTATGTCAAATCTACTCCACCCTAAGTCTAAGGTACTCAAGGTAACTTTTACAGCATTTAATTAATCTGCCATGAAGCCATGGTGGAACTGTGTACAGGGGCAGGACCTGGCACACCACTTTTTTCAGTCTGAACAATATGAATGACATTAACCACAGAAAATAGTCAAGCGATGGCAAACCAGATTATTCAAACAGAAAAACAGGAAAAAAACTAACAGAAGATCAATCTAACTTCCTTTATTGAAAAAAAATACTTGCCAAAAATGGAGTATAGAATGTTCCAATATGAAACCTATATCTTTTGCACATGCTCTATAGCTCTTTTTTGATTACATATCGGATTGCTGAATTAAGAAAACAGGATTTTCTGTATCAATTAAAGCCTCACAGGCAATCAGTAAATATTATGGATTTGCAGAAGGACTTGCATATATTTATTTCACAGCTTGTTCCCACGAAGTTTCTTTCTGCTTAGGTAGGAGTTCTGATCACCAGGGGTTTTATTGAATGGTTGCCTCAAATGCAAGGGGCTTTTCTGCTCCTGGAAGTACCACAGGTAGAAGTCTGACCCTCTGTATTACTGAGAGGAAATAAATTTTATATGACAGTATATAGAAAGAGCAGATCACCCAAAGGACTCACAAATTCATAGAGACTATCACTAGTTCTCAGGGATCATCAGGCTTCCAACAGGACACAGTAATTTGTCCTAGCAGCTTATTTCAGATTCGGTCTCAGAGAAGGTTCTGAAATCACTGGGGCAAAGAAAATAGCCAATACACTACACAAGTTTGGCAAGAAGCACAACAAGAACAGAGAAAAGTCATCTTTTAGACTCATTGTTTCATTTTGAACTATCACATAAAGGCAAAGCTAAAAAGCTGTGAACATGAATTCGCCCACAAATCCAAAACACTATCTCAACATCATAATCAGTCCTAACAGATTCCTGAAATTTTCTTCCAGGGATCTCTTTTTCTTAATAAGATCCACATAATCTTTTATTTTCTCAGATCTCTGACTGAGAACTCTTCTGATCCTATAGATGGAATGATAGTTTTCTACCCTATCTCAAGGGTCATCAGAATCCACTTTTCCAAACAGCTGCTAGCACAGAATACTACAACAAGGTGAAACATCCTGAGCACTATTATCATTGACTAAACATCTGAAAATCTTTACAAATTTATTTTTGCTCCTCTGGCAATGCCAGGTTTCCCTAGAGGCAGTAAGGGATTCCTTGTAGAACAAGAATATTCACTGATAACTTTGCTTTAGAAAGGATCTGATCTGAGCTATTAGCAGCTCTGGTGTATAACTAAAATTTTTACTTTCCTAAGTATTTTACTTTGCCTTCATCTGAAATGCTGCCACTTAGACGTGCAAGTATAGTCTTAAATATGTGAGTATGCTACCTGGTTAGGACAGAATTTTTTCCCCGGTGAACACTGAAATACCCACAGCTTCCTCAAGGAAACTATTGATTTTCCCAAGCTGTAATGAAAAAATATATTTGAATATATTAAAATAAAGTTTTGAAATCATACCTTTTCGTGTGAGATACTCTGCAACCAGTGCTGCTACATGGACATAGCACATTGCTGCCTAAAATCAGAAATAGTAACAATCTTTTAAAATACAATTAAAATGGGTCTATTAAAACAAGGTATATAAGGAGAGCAACAGCACGAGACAATTTCTTCAGTTTTCCTTTTTGCTGCTTTGCAGGAGATGTTCTGTGACTGCTGTAAGAATTCTCCACCTCATTTACGTAAAATAGTAACTGTGCCAGTGCATTCACTCCTTAAGCAGAGCACTGAGTGGCAGGGACAGCAGTTCACAACCTAAGAGTGACCATGGGTCATAAATCAAAAGGTAAGAACATTATGCTGTAACAAAAACAGGTGACTCTCTTTTTTGGGGGGGAGGTATTTTGAGTGTTAAGCTATTAAAGATTTGACTCAATATTTGGTAGCCCTTCTGCTAAACCTGTTTTGTCTGCTTTTTGGCTCCAGACTAAGAAAAATGCAGAAGAAACTGGTGACAGACCATTTGAAAGCAGCAAGAGAGATGTGACCTATGAATGGAATTTGAAGGAATTGGGGTGGTGCAGTTTGGAAAACAGAAAAAAAAAAAGAAGAGGGACAGAATAATTTTCAGATGTCTGAGATTTTTAATTAATTTGACACTGAGTGCTTTTCTCCACAGAAAGGGCAAAAAAAAAAGATTTGAGATTCTTGTTTTACTAAAAAGGCTTAGGTCTTCAGCAAAGTGTTACTCTAAGTGTAATTACCAGTTGAACAGCTTAAATAGGGAGGCTGCACAACCTAAAACAATGGAGGTGAAGGAAAAAGCTAAGAATATGCCAGAAATTCTAACTCACACTGTCTAGAGTTGAACTTGGTGATTTACAGGCATCCTCATCTAGTTGCACAGTCATAGATTCTAAGATTTTAATAAAAAAACTAAAATCAGAACTGGAAAGGACTAAAAAACCTTGTCTTCTCAGATAGCTGAAGTTGTTCACTTCAAAAGACAAGCTAATAACAGAACAATGTGTATGCCCTTCTGTATTGCTACCATGTAGAAGAAGAGAACTCCAATACTAAGAACTGAGTCAGGAAGAAAGCAGATTCTATTTCCTGGAGGTATTTACTTGCTTACATGATGCTCATTTTAACAGATGTTTATGAAATTCAATGATTTCATACAAAACAATTTACTTTCAGATGGAAAAACCTTCCAGAAAGAGACAAAATTAATCTGTATCCAGTTAAAATGTTAATGTCCATTAAGACATAAAACAATCCCCACTCCCAATTCTCTTTTCTGCTAGAATTGAATATTTTAAGAGTGCAGTAAAATCAGAAAGCTTTCCTTTTTTTTCAAACAACACAAGAAATTATTTGTCAGTTTTAAGAACATTAGGAGCTTTTTTAGTAAACAATTTGGAATAAAATCAAGCCAATTCTGTAAAAGGCAACTGGAGGGGAATTCAAGGAGTGACTTTAAGTGTTTTAGCAAGTAATAACAAAGATATTTTTAAGCAAAAGGCCTCTCTTCCATGGCTTGCATCATGCATTCCATTCTTAGTAGTGTGTGAGCTATAGCAGTTAAACATATTCTTTACATTAATAACCAGAAATTACTTACAGATGTACTTGGGTAGGACAAAAACTTATCAGCTATTGAAACTAATCCAGTAGCAATTCAAAAGTTATTAAAAATACTTATTACGTTACACACTAACAACTACATATAGTACCTTTCTATAAAGACAAGCTTAAGTTTATTACAGAACTAAAACTAGTTTGATTTTTTTTTCTCTTACCTCTGAAAGATCTCCATTTTTAACATGGATCCTTGCCATGCTGTCTAACCACGTCTTCCTGAGTTCAGGTGTGCTTGCATAAGACTTTGCCAAGCTGTACTGGAGGTCTACGAGCATTTCTGGATCATTCTCATGCTCCTTCATCTGAGCTGTAGCCATCAGCACTGTACGAATCCGTTTGGTCAAATCCTTAACATCAGAAGGGAATGTAGTGTGCTAAAACACGGGAAGTCAAGTTAACTACTATCTCTTCCTAGTCATTGCACAACAGAATGATAAAACATAACTGGAAAAGATGCTGTGAAAGAGTCTTCCAAGCATCCTTCTACAGTATGGAAATAAGAATAAAAACAGACCTTAATAATTCTGTCGTTATTGGCACAATTATTAATGATGGAAAGAGACTGCTGGAATCTAGTTCCTCCAATTCCAACCACATCAGCAATTAACTGGCTTACTGAAATAATAACCTTGAGAGAAATAAATATCTTGTTAGTGCATATTTCATGAAATACCCTTGAGATGTACCTATGAGGCAATTACAAAGGAAGTTTTGTTCTTTTTAATTGAAAAATTCTTCTTCTAAATAAAATAATGTTTGGAGTTTTTTTTCCAATTACTTGTACAATTGCATAGGGAAGAAAAACCAGGCCTGTGTAAATTCAAGACATGTGACTGACTGCCAGGTTAACTAGCCAGAGATCATTAAACTGGCAAACTAATGTTCCCAGCTTTGTCAGGATACACAATTTTCTGATTATTTGGTTTTTTTTTAGACTTTCACGTGCTTGTTGCTGCATTCTTTTCCTTCTGCAGACGCAACAGGGTACACGATCTAACAAACAAAATAACATCTACACAACAGAATGTTTGTGCTGACAATTAACATTTATTTCCTACAAAACACGGGGTCATCCAACTGTTTCTAAGTATTTCCTTGTACTGAATATATTTTTATTGCCGTCTTCTTACTCTTAGTACCAGCCATGCTTGAACCCCGAATAATTTCTTTTTAAATCTTTATCTGATAGGGCTTTGCACACTGGTATGCCACTGTGTATCTACAATATTTAAAGAAAAAATAAAACCAAAAATAAAAAATAAAGAAAATAGACTAACTTGCAGATGTGTTCGAACAAAACACTTCTTCCCTGTGTAGTCAAAATTATTTCTCATTAAAAAGTACAGTAACTGTGAAGCTTCATTACGAATTGAGCTCAGCTTGGAATTACAGTACTTCAGAATTTCATAGCACAGTGCAGAACACATATCAGCTCTACCTTCATAAAATGTAGAGGGAAACTGAGGAAAAAGAAGAAAACAAAGAATTTATTCATTAAAACTAGTGTCAGATCTTGACAAAATAAGCATGTCAAGTAAAACACAAATATATTCATATCCTCAAACTGTGGAAAAAACAAGAGTTACAGTAGTTCATGACACAAAACAATTTTTACAGCAAATCAAAGGACAGGCATTCCACACTGTTGAGTTCAGATCAGTCCTTATTCACCAATTTTATTTGGGGATGTTAGTTCTTACATTCTTACATAGCAAGAATTATTATTAACTAAGCAACTGGACAAGTACTTGAAGATGAGCTTTTTAAAACCTCTTACCTTGTAAATAAGTGCCCTTAAAGCACTGAATACATTTTTCAATGCTGTTTCAGACTGATTCTTCTGAAGGAAGCAGAGGTATACATCAAATACTTTCTTCATCAGTGGATTATGTCCATGATCAGTCAGTAGCTGATTCTTTAAAATGATAGTGAGAATTTAGGAGTTTTGTACAGCAACAAATTTATACTACTCTAAGAACGTATACAGACCATCAAAAAGCAGGACATTTAAAAAATATAATCTCTGTGGCATTACCAAGATGTTTAATAACACACACATATCTGAATTCTAATTAGGTATTTCTAACACTTCATTAATTTTGTTTATAACTGACGTGTTGCCTTCTGAATAGACTTACAGAACACAGTTGTTTTTATCAGTTGTTAATTAAATCCATTACTATAATTAGCTTTTTGAGATGCACACTCAAAGTATTAACAGAGTTTGCTTACACTGGCTTTAGCAGCTCAGACAGTGGGATTTTCTCACTGCAGAATCTCCTACAGCAACATGATTCTACAAGGTCTTGCCCCTTCTGCAACTCACCTCAGTGCACTGCTCTCTTCCTTATCATTACTACACACAGACTTCCAAAGGAGTGAAAGAGGGTAGGTTCAGACTGGACATAAGGAGAACTTTTTCTACAGTGAGGGTGCTGAGGCAATGGGACAGATTGCCCTGTGAAGCAGAGGATGCTTCCTTGGAAATTTTTTCAAGGCAAGGTTGGATGGGACTTTGAGCAACCTGGCCTAGTGGAAGTTGTCTCTGCCCATGCAGAAGGGTTGAACTAGATGATCTCTGAAAGACCCTTACAACCCAAAACATCATATATCTCTGAATGTATGTATTTTAGAGGAGTTATTGACTAGAAGCTCCTGATTCTCCTACCTGTTTTGTTTGGATCTTCGAGACTCTTCTGGCATGCTCACGCCTACTTTCTGAATACACAGTACACAGACAACCTTGAAGGATTGTCATTCCAAGCATGATGGGTTGATAATTAAAAGATTAGTGTTCATTTCTCTTTAAATCTATATATCTTCATTTTCAATTCTGCCATGAGGTCTGTGGACAGAACTGGCTCTAAACTCTATTAATTAAATTACCAGAAAAAGGAATCTCATTGTAAATAAGCTCATGTTTTCATAACTAGATTGAAGATAAGACACTAAATTTGAATCTTCAAGCAAGAATCTAGATGCACTGCTCCAATTAGAGGAGAAATAAACTAGAGTTGTCATCTCTCCTTTTTATGGCTTCAATTTTGAAGTCTGGAAAATCTCAGGAAAACAGACAAGAGGAGTAAGTAAGTGGGTGTGCTATATAAAGATCCCACAGGGGAGCTACAGCAACTGATACAACTAAAAGAAGTCTTATTAGTGGACCAGCTGAAAAAAGTTTCAGAAGAGAACTCACAAATCACCATTAAGAAGTGCAGTACTATAATAAGCAGCCAAATTCAATATGAAAGTCTGAGAGTGTCCAATTATGGTTTTGCCATAGATCTTCCACCTCACATGGCCTTTAAAAGCCACTTTTACCACTAATATTAGGTAGACACTAAAGCTTCTAGAAGGATTTTTAAGAAATTAGGCTGAGGAAGGAGCTTTTCCCACAGATCACTGCTGGTGTATGACATGCAGCTGAAGCCAAAGCATTTTGCTGTGAGATATTATCAGTCTTACATGAAAATAATAAAATAAAACACTAAAGAAGCTAAAAATACAGTGCTATTTAACTAGACTATAAAACATAACCCAAAAAATAGTTTTAAAAAATATTTCTTCTCAAAGATATTTATGGGAGAAGTTAACACCAAGTCATGAACAAACCTTAAAAGCCATTGTGAATAACGACAGAGTGTCCAGAATTGTAATGCAAACTTCGGTGGCAATATTTGCTTCGAGTAAAGACTGGTGAAGGACATCTGCATCTGAATGGCCATAGCCTACAGAAATTCCAAATGAAGTGTAAGTGCTGGATACACTCATTTAAATGTTTCTTATTTCCAAAAGACTTGCTGAACTAGGAAAAGATTAAGAAGTAAAAAGCCTGACAGAAGTTAGTATTCAATACAGAAAAATAATTCATATGCATTTAAATAGTTTCAAGTGTGGTCATATAATTATTCCAACATAATTTGCACAGGACCATAAAATATATTAAGTAAGAATTTCAACAACAGAAGCATTAAACAGCAGTTAAAAGCTATGTGATATTTCATATATATGTGCATGTATTCACACATGTATATATATATAAAGGTACACAGTTATATATATATACACATATATATTGATAAGTACTGCAGTAGGATGAAGTTACAGCTGAAAATACGTAATTTAGATAATTTAGTGATGTTACAATGTTACAAAGTTAATTACAAGTCAACCATGATAAAAATACAAAATAGTAAGAGTTGAAGGAATACAATCCTGTACTTATATGCAGTTTACAACCAAGTAAAAAATTTTGCTCTTGTAGCAATAGCTCCATATTTAATAAAACCATTCTATCACTTCTAGCCCCATAGTGTATTTTAATAATTTTAAAAACATATCCTGCTTTAACACTGATAGTAATGTGTCACTTCTGTTTCTTAACACTGGTCTTCAAGCACAAGATTGACAAATGTGCCTGGGTTGCTTTACAAAAATTTGGATCATGTTTATATGTTAGATTTACAGTCAACTTAGCATCATTAAATCAATGAAAAGGGTGACAAACTTGTTGAGATCAAGTAAAGAACGGAAGAAATGCCATACTCTCTTATAATGACACCTGGCCACTTCTTTCTGCACCTCCTTGCTTCCCTGGCTGAACTACACGTGTATACCCGTAACCACCTGTTTCTTTACATTTACGTTTACATGCTTTCTTTAAGCACAGAACTACACTGAAATTTCTCAGAGATGTAATATATCACTTATAGTATTATTTCAGTCCTATTTCTTCCTTAGGTGGTTAGAAAGGGAGAAACTAAGTTTATAATTTACACTAGTAGACAATTATCTCAAAGAATCTTGATTTTAGAAACAAGTAAAGCAACTATTTCCACCAGACACTTCCTTCTTTTATGTATCCCACACAGAATATCTACAAGATTATTCAAGCTCTGAATGCTACTTTGGTTACATGACAGAGGCAGGTGACATCTAAACAAACCTGGAAGCTAACAACAACAAGACCAAAGATATAAAAATCCCTTTCACACTTGACATGGTTTTTACAGCAATATATTTTCAATTTGTAAAGTCTTGATCAATACAAGGTCTAATAGCCTGATATTTATTAAATGTCCATTAAACAAAACACCTATTATCAGTTTAGACAGTTATCTGAATGAGACACCTTCCTTCATAGTTTTCTTCAGATAGAAAAGAACAGAAAGTTTCTTTTTACATAAGCATGCATGTTTTAAAATCTTTCAGCTCACTGTTTCCTAGAAAATCAGTAAACATTGCCAAATTCTGGAAGTATGAAATCTCTTTGCACAGGGACATGTTATCTATTTCTCAGGGGTATTTTTTTTAATAAGTCTTTATCTATAAAGTATTATACTGTATTGAATGTGTAGTCACATAGTGTAAAGGCTTTCTTTTGTGTATCAATGACCATGTAGAAATTATGATGATACTGCAGTAGCAGACTGATTGCAAGAAAAATAAAAAGTAATTTCTACAGATATACTTGTCTGACATTTTATAAGCAAGCAATTGCATTTCTTACATTTAAACAGATATGATAATGCATTTATGAACACAGAGATTTTGTGGATTTTTTTCTTTTCACTTTTACAATTACAAGACAATGTGATACGTTTTGTGCAATTAGGCTACGTTTTGTTTTTACATTACAGAAAAAGAGCTAAAAGATTTTAAGGGACAGTTAGATATGCTTTGAGAAATCAAAGAATGAACACAGTGAAAATACAGTTAACTCAAATAATTGTTTTACTGCACACAACTCTTTTCAGTACCAGTGTTGTATTTTACTGGATTAGTCAACCACTTTCATTGTTTTTTGAAGCTGAAAATTGAAAAATGGTGCTTTAGAATACTTTACATACAGTATATTGCAATTTAGAAGCAGAATGCTTAAAAAGATAGGCCACAAGCAGATTTAGTTTTCAATACAGCAGTCTATACAAGCTGACTTCAACCTGATTAAATCTTACCATTGTCTACAGAAATTCCAAGAATACTTGATATCTTTCTCACACTGAAAACAGAAAAATCACTTCATTATTGGACGCTTTTTCACTTCCAGGCAAACTAAATCATGGGCTCACAATCTTCGTAGAAATTCTAAGAAACTTATTTCTCCTCAGGGGATGTCAAAACATGGAGATATGGTCAGAGTACATATATTTACTTTTAGACTAGTAATTTATAAGACCAAGCAGGAGAAAAAAAAATTGAGGCTTAATAAAGCAAATAGGAAAAAAAAAGTAAATTTTGTAAATATCGCAGCACAAGCTTGAGGCATATATAACCAAAAAAAATTAAAATACAGTTTTAAGATACACTGTAGTTAACCATGCTCCATGTTATGTCATCAGCCAGCAGTGATTGTTCTATCACAAAGCAGAGAACAGACCATCGACTGCTTCCAGCTACTCGTTTGACCTAGAATAGTAAAAGTCATTGGGATGCACTGGTGTGGCTCTGGGACCTGTCTCTGGTGTTGTGGTACTAGCTGAGGATGACAGATGTTATCATGTCATGAGACTTACTGTGGTTAAAAGTGAGAGAGTTATCCAGGCTGCTCAGCTGCTGCAATCTGGCATGCATCATTCCTGTTCTGTTACGGGAAACAGGCAATGTCTGAGATTTTCGATCATGAACTATGGATCCTAACCCCTCCTGGTTCCTGCAAGATGGGTGAAATGGGATAGAAGCAAAAGTTAGACATGTCAAATTGCAGCAAGACAGGAAGTGCTGTTAGTTAAGCACAAGAAGTTTTATAGAAAGAATTACAATGCAACCTATTCACTGTTGTCTTTGTAAAACAAAAATAGGTAGCTTAAAAAAAAATCACAGCAAAGTCTTTCTTAAAACCTCAAAGCATGAAAGCAAAAGCACACAAGCAGCCACTCTTGAAGTGCTAAATTTACTTCAGAGCTTTCAAAAAATAAATATTTGGCAACATAAATATTCTGAAAATATTCAGAACCCAAAACTGAATCCTCTATTTTGATTGCAAAAAATTTTAGCAAAAAAGTTAGGACACACAGCAGTAAAATTAGAAAGCAGACATGCAACAGGAGAGCAGGAATTAACTGAGATAGTATCATATACTTCTTACCCAAGCAGGAAGGGAGAAGAGCCATAGACTTTGTTAAATTTGCAGCAATCAAATGAAGAAAACAGAAAAGTGATCTGTGTTAGCAATCAGTACAGGCTAACTTCCTATTGTGTACCACCACCAGAGCTGATGAAAAATGAAAACCAGTGCTTGAATTACAGAATTCCCTGTTCCCTTTCATTCTCTGTCATCTGTGTACTTTAAGAGTACGTGCATTGAATGTGATATATTTCAGTGTAGTGACAATGTGAAAGACATGAAAGTGACATTTACTGGGAAAAGTCACAACATCAGATGATTTCAATAGCTCAACATTTTCAACATTAACATGCAGCACGCAGACCAGGTGATCAGTAAACAAAAGGAAGTGTGGTAGTGTCCTCTACAAACTAGTCAAACAAAGCAGTTGGAAGAATTTTTACAAAAAGCCTGAAAATTATAGACTCCTGTAAATCCAGAGTTTGATGTACATTTGAACACAAAGATTACAATCAAAACCTTAAAAAAGCCAAATTTATTTTTGACTTTTTTTAGGTTATATGAACATCTTTTTTCTTTCTTAAATCAGAAAAATCTCCAAGGAAATAGTCAAGTTTGTAGAAAAAGATTCACACTATCTAAATTAAAACAAAAAAAAAGCTAACAAGCATTATAGATAGAATGCATTACCATCCAAAGTCAGCAACAACTTTCTCACTGAGTTCAAGAGGGCCAGTATTTTAACCACACCAGTTTAATTGTAACAGTATTACCACATCAACCACGGTGTAAGGCCTAAAGAGGTTGCTATCTTTTACTCCATTAAAAACAACTTTGCATTAAAAAAAATTAATGCAAAGATATTAAAATAATTTAATACAACTTTCTGACACCCACAGATTTTCTTCAAATTTAAAAACAGCAGTGTTGGAATGTTCACTACTTAACTTCAGGTAAAAACACTGTATATACAAAATTTCTAAAACATTTCAATTTACGTGGTTTTATGGCCAACTGAATAAACAAAACAAATCACAAAATTTCTTTCCCAAAGATATTATTTCAAGCTAAAAATGCTGTAAAAGACAGCATTTAAGTGGTGAATTTTGAAGTCATCATTAACGAACAGCTCACAGATCATTCTTAAACAAATACTAGACTTCCAGACAGGACACAGATTTGTTAATACAGTAACCAGTTACTTACTTCAAAATCTTATGCATCATTTCACAATAGCTCTTCTACTCGTGCAATTTATTTGTTTCAGAGGTTCAAGGCATATCGCACACAGTGTAATTAATAGTGAACAAGACACTGAAATTTAAATTCCACACAGTACCTGGCAATGTATCGTTTTCCCATGTACTGGAACTGATGTAAGCACACCCTGCAGAGAACACAAATCAGAGAAGCCACACTTAAAACAACCTTTTCTAGATTTATGTACACTGGAATTATTCAACTATTATTGTTAACTTTAAACTCGTACGTCATAAACGTTCTTTATGTCTCCCAGCCTTAAAATTCCCTTCCAGACCCCAAGCCAAGAAAAGGTAAATGTCCCATAGTCACAGTTATCTACCAATGGACAACAGGCCAGGGCAAGTAACATGGAGGGAAGCAAAGAGATAACCAGGCATTGCCTATTTACACAAATTTTGTAAATTGTGTGTTAAGTGTTCAAAATAAGGGCAAAACATTTTGCTTCCACCTCCACTCTTGCATAAACTCTCTTGGTTATGGAGAGTTTATGGCTTTTTTTTTGTTTTGTTGGGTTTTATTTAAGGTCTCCAGATTCCAGGATAAAAACAGGGTTTTGGAAAGAACTATTTTCAAAAGGGAATGTGCTTTTAGAACAAGACGATGACAAAGACAAATTAACAACAAAAACTTTTCATTAAAAAGGTAATCTATACTACTGGTAAGTGCACAACACTAATGACTAATTAACTATAAGTCATATTTTCAAATCAAGAGAAGTGGTGTGAGTGATGGCTGTAATACAGATTTTATTTTACTCTTTTCACATTGTAAATATTTATTTCAATAATACAGAACACAATGCAACATCCCTTGTTCCTCCAGTAAGATGTTCTAAAAGGTCTTCTTTAAAATGTAAAGCCAAAATGAAAGCCAGTTTTCAGACTCTGCCTTCCATGTGCCAGCTGAGAATGATGGAAAAGACTGCCTTATTGTCTCTTCAACTTAGCTCCATTTTTTACTGAGTAGCTTACTTGAGTAGCTTAGCTGTTTCCAAACTGCAAAGTCAGAATGGTGTTTGCCTTCCCCACACTCTCATTCTGAGCGCAAAATAACCTCAGTTCCCCATTCTGATATCTTCTGGCCTTTTAGAATCTAAGTTTTTCAGATGGAGCATAAGCTGATGATAACAAATGGACTCATCCTGCACCTCTTCCCTTAATAAATAGCAGAAGACACATAAGGAATGCCACGAGCAAGGTTCTGAAGTTATGCAATTCGATCAATTTTGCTATGCAACCATATATTTGCTATTTAACAGCTGATGTTACAAGATGCAATTTAATGCAGAAAGGTATCAAGACAGTTGGTTCCTCCTCCATACACTGAGCAATACCTTGAGCACTATTTGCTGTTCATGAACTTCCTGAGATCCCTTCTGTATAGCCTAATTCCAGAGACTATCATGGAACTGGACAGACATGCAATAGTGGATATCAAGTTAAGGACTTCTGAACAGACCAGGACAATATTATTTTTTTTAAAAAATGAATAAAAACATTGACATGTGCTTATATCCACACTCATGTTGTTAACAGAACAGGTAAAACATACAGTTGCATGACAAGCACAATAAAAACTTACTCTGTAATCGTGAAAAAGTCCATGAGTTCAGATTTTGTAGCCTTATTCCAATATGTAAACAACGCATCTAGGAGAATGAAAAATATCAAAATACAAATTAAAGGCAGAAAACACACAAAAATATTAAATAGAAGAGCTAACATAAATTCTTAGTTTTCAGATAATGAAGATTCACAGAATCTAGAAATGGTTTGTGGAGTACAGATAACAATTACTATTTGAAGTTTTCCTTAAGACTGATTATACAAACGCACATATCAACTCTTCAAATGAGTTTCTACAATATGATGTTAATTAATTAATCCATAATATTTCCATCCAATTTCATATTTTACATAGTAATAATTGTGTAGTCTATAGTGCCTACAGCCCTATAACAATGAAAGACTTCAGAATTTTACACACTAAGTTAGGTTAGTCCTATAGCCTGCTTCTTTACAGACCGGTCCAAATATTTTTTTTAATTAAAATTTATTATTTTTTCTTTTTTTAAGTTACAGTATTTCAGCACAGGTTCCCGTTTTTCTTTACATGCATGATTTTCAAGTATGGCTATGTATTTTCTATAAAGCTTGTAGTTAAGTGGCCAAGACCTGGTCTCTTTCCCCTGGTCTCTTGGTAAAAATGTCCAAAATCAGGTAATGAAGTCAAAGTTATTATGAAGATGTGTGATAAAGTTTACTTGACAGTTGTGTTCCAGAATTGAGTCAAAAAAATATCCCAACCATGATTATGTAAACCTAAACTTGAATTCAATGAAATTATGATGATTTTTTACATATTTCAAAGTGTAAAATAGTGAAAAATACATTTTTGAGTTGTATTATTACTTCTAATTAAAACATATACAATAAAATCAATGCAAATACATAAAAATGTAACAGAGTGATTGGATATTGAGTTCTTACTAACCTTTGAATACTCAGAGTTCATGTACTATATATACATGAATTTTAAAAATTAACACTTACATAGGCACAGATAATAAATCCACTATTTTTGACACTGCAAACTGAGAAAGTCAATGTTTTTACCAAAAGAGACTTGGACTCATTTTAAAATATTGATCACAGAGAGGGATGATTTCAAGATGTATGGTTCTAATAAACAAGTATGTTGTGCCATTCTTGCAGTATTTTCATACCTCTATAACCTTCTCCAGGAGGTCTTTCATACAAGTCTTTCAAAAATTCAGTGGATCATCTCACAAACATCCCAGGAGAATGAACAAGCACTAATATCCCAATATTCCAGAAATGGAAATATATACAGCAATCAAATAGTTGGTTCCTTGTCATACAGAAGTTCTGCAGAATGGAGGAATGAACTAGCCCAAGACACTTCTACAGAACAATAAATTACTCTTCATCTCTGTTTTCCAAACTAAACTGTGCAATTGCACACAAATATTCACTTTCTTAAAAAGTCCTTTAGCTGACCTCCCACTTTGAATAAATAATGATTACTTAATGCTTACAAGGTTTCAGTCAGAGTTTAATTTGAGCAATCACACACATTTGTAAAACACAGCACATCATGGTACCCACACCTGAAATATTCTGCCGATTTTGAAAAGTTACTGAAATAACAGGCATAAATCCAGCACATTACTTTGAATTTATAAGCAGCAGGAGGAATTACCTACCATCTGACATGCTTCTTAAAATATGAAGGAAACACATGAGCAAACTTTTGATCTCTGCTTGGTCAAGTTTGTCATATCGAACAACGGAACTTCCTAATGTGCTGCTCTGTTGGTTCTGAAAAGCAAACATACGTATTTTGGCTGAAGAGTTCTTAAACTGATAATAAAATGAACTGTCTTCAATTGCTTTAATAATTCCTGCAACTGAAAAAGGATCTTAGAATGGAGACAAAAATGTTTCATGTAGAAACAAGTCACTAAAACACACATCACACACATGAAGTATACCAAATTAAGCCTCTTTGCTTTGCTTGTTTTTAATTCCTTCTAGGTATAAATTTTTTCCCCCAGGAGTTAGAGGAAAAGTCACCCAAGAGTCATCACTGAACAAGTGTATTACACCTAGATACGCATATTGTAGGAATCAAGCCTGCCCCTTCTGCTTAGATTAAATACCTGAAAACCAAATGCTACTGTCAGGTGACACATATTTGCTCCTTCGCTTTTCAAGAGACTTTATGCTGAACTGTAGACAGGCCTGCCTCTACAAAATTAGTTCCATTTAAAGATGTAAGAACGTCAAGAAAAACATACATGAAGGGCAATAGTATGCATTCTGGTAGATTGACTTGCTAAGTAACTTGCTCTTGCCCTCCTCTCCTCCCCCAACATACAAACAAACAAACAAACCAACCCAAACAAAAGCAGAACCCTCTCCCTGTTTCATTTTTTAAGATAATCCCTATATTTGTGGGAAGTTTATCATAAATCCACAACACTATCATCTGTCCAAAAAGAAAAAACCTCTATAATTGGTCTTTCAAAATGTGTACCACCAAACAAAATGGAAAAATAAAAAATGTAAAAATAATTAAACTGAACTTTGGGCAAAGACTGACTTATAAAAGAATAATTTCCACACAGTCAAGTGTTACAAAATCCTCAGTCTGAGGCTTTTATAGATATACTGTATAAAAGTTTGCTTAAAGTATAAATTATGCCCTTTATAGTGCCTAATTCTCACATCTAATATGCCACTTATGCAAATGAAAAATGAACCAGATGTTTAGTAAGTTTTCTGTGAAGTCAACAGTCTGGTATAATTGATCTGTACAACTCTTACTACAAAAAAATTTACAAATACAAATGTAGACTCAAGGGAGAAAAGCATTGGGTTTCACAAACAAAGCAAGAAGTGACAGTAGAACAATCCTTCCTGGAATACTCCTAACTGAAAGCAGGAGCCATAGTAACCATGAAGGAACACTTCACATCAATCACAGCCATTGACTGCTAAGCCCTTTAATACTTTCTGTTGCATTACAGAATTGCTGTTCTGAAACAATCTGTGTATATCTGACACCAGTAAATGGGTAAATCACATACCAGTCATTGAATGGATGCACAGTGAAACTGAATGAGAAACTATGATGAATACTAGCCAGAAGTAACCGTAATTTAGGAGGAGGTGGACACCTCTATAAGCCCGATTATTGCATATTCTAAAGACCTCAAAAACTGTTTATCTTTGAAATATCTCTGGTGAACAAGGAGGTGCTACTCTACAGCTTTTTGGATACTACAACAGAGTAGGCAATTAATGGGAGCAGAAACAGAATTTGTGCTTCCTACAGTTTCAGAAACTGCCCAGGGCATTAGATGAACTTCCCACTAAGACTGTTGGACATGTACATGGGTAAAACCTGGACTATAGCTACCCAGAGCTTAGTTTAAAATCATGTCAATAACCTATAAAGTATGTACATATTTAAATAGAATCTGATATACTTCCAGTCTGTTCTGATTCCACAAGCATAATGCTACAGATTATTCTGAAAGAAAATTAGAACAAAAACATGACTCTTCACTATAGATATCAAGCAATGAGCAAAAACTTGGAGGTAACATGCACTGAACAACTGATCTATTAGAAAGAAAGTTCAGAAGGCAACAAATAAGAAGCCAGGATTAAATATTATTTGGGGAAAATATTAACAGCATGCAAAATATAAATCCTGTGTTACCTAAATTGGCAGACCAGAGTAGAATTTTCAAAGGATGTTGAATCCTTTGAAAACCCTTTTACTTGGTGAAAACACTACACATTAGCAATTAACAACATGACAACTAAGTAATAGATGACAGCATTGCCATTTAGCAACAGTGTATACCAAGATACCTCTTTATTACCTTGGTCAATTCCAAAGAAGAACTTTCAGTTCTATCAAAGACCCCAAGACTCAAATTCTGCAGTTATTCAAACTGATTGGATTTTTTTATACTTAAACTAGATCACGTGCATGCACTCCAGGTTTCACATTTGAACATATTTTACATGGTCAAATTGCATATATTGGGTTTGAGATTCAACTGTTGCAAAGAAGCGGCAAAACTACTGACCACACACTTCACTCAGAAGCTCAACTATACCAAGCACAAAAACCAGATACTTCTTGTAACTGAAGAGAGAAAGTGGTATGCAAAACTTTCTCTGGCAAAGCTGGGATTGTCAGAAGTGAAAAATCCATAGTAACACGGTTTTTCTTTGGAGGGTGAGAATATTCTTCTTCTTCTTCTCCGTTTGGGCGCAAAGCATGAGCAGAGTGCCTTCTGAGAAGCTTCTCTCTCTGCCACACGAAGGCATGTCAGAGTCAAGGGGAAAAGGTTAACACGTTGTGACTTGCACAACAAGAGCTAAGAACATGAAACATGATCAGTACCCACACAAACTCTAGAAAGACAGGACTGAGTACCTCACAGCTACTGCAGCCAGAGCTCCTAATTTGTAACAGCTTTTAAGTGAAATGGTTTAGAAAAGTCAAACTAAGATAAAAGAAATTACCCAGAGAAAGCACAACTGTTTTTTTCAACATTTTAAAAATGCTAACTATATTGAGCATAGAAAGGGATGGAGTGATGTTCTTCACAAAATCAAAGAAGCTGTTTTAACTAGAATTCAGTCCTCTAAAGAAAAATTCAATACACTTCACCTAGTACCTTTCTCCAGCAAGACGGAAAACAACTGATTGCTTATGTCTCTACATTGAAAATCTATTTGCATTTTCTGTGAAACAGCTCAATAAATACAATGCAAAAGGAGTTCACAAGACAATTATTTCACAAAAGGAAGACTTGTATAAAATACTGCTTTGATTTCTAGTTATTCTAGAAATCCCATTCATAATGGAGATCAGAGAAGTTCACTTCTATGAGACAGAAATTTCAGCAATACACTTCTAGGGTTTATGTTGGTTTGTTTTTTTGGTTTTTTTTACCTTGTCAAGAGAATTGCTCTTGTCACTGTGTCTTTCTGGGAGACTGTTTCCTGAGTCTGTACTTATAAGAGAGCCTCTTGAGTCAGCATTCCTCACGCTATTAATATTTGGAGTTGATGTGGTGTATGGAGAAGCTAAAACAAAATGAAACCACAGTGCCAAATAACATAAAAATCTCAAACAATACATGAGAGTCACTCCATAGTTTATTCAGACTTTTAAAACCACCATATATTTTTTAGAAAGGCAAATAATTACATTTAGTTATTTTTAATGAAGACAAACTTATTCTAGAACACCAGCAAAGTCTATGTGTAAGTACATACACACAGACTTATGTACAACTATGTAGATACATGCATAAAAATATATATGTAGCAATACATACACATTTCCATGAACAAGTATGTCTATTTTAAAAAAAAAACCAAAAAAAAATCCTTTCCTATTTTTTAAAGATTTACTATCACCTTTGACAGGGAAAAAAGCAGCCCTGCTCCAGAAAATAGCTTTAGTTTCAGACAGAAGAGGAAACACTAAAAGCCAGATTTCATGTACAGACTGAAAAAATAGCACAGTTCCTCTTTAATTATTTTATTTTACTTTTTGTAAGTGCTTACCAATGCCAGAGATAACACCAAACAGATCTTTAGGAAGATTGTTATCCAATGTGTTTCCTGATTTTTGTGGCGTTACTAACTGACTTGCAGTCGGCAAAATCTGCGCATCATCCTTTGTGCTCTGTTTGTAAAAGAGAGGAAAATGTGATTATTTTCCTACATTATGGACTTAGTGAATATGACACATCTTCTAGAGAAATATTTGTTACGTAATCTTCCTTAAATTTAAATTTCTATTAAATGTGCTCAAAAGAATGAAATGAGATGTTCACATATTTGCATAGGTTTGGGATATCCTAAAACTTAAGACACCTCAGGAAACATTGAAGAAATGAATATTCAATTGAATTTCAAACATTATAAAAGAGATATTTCAAAAATACTTTTATTTGAAACTCCCAAATATTTCTCTTGTTAGAAGCATTGGAAAGATCTTTTTTCTTAATACCAAATGCAACACAGCAAGATACAGACAAAAGTAAAATTCATGAATAATTATCTCTTAGATTCAATAATTGTGTGCAACCATATCAATAGATACCCTTCACCAATTACATTTTAATTAATTCTCTCCTTCACTACAGTTCTTTCAAAATCACACTTCTTTGGAGTTAGGTTCTTCTCTTATTTCTAGAAAATTAACGATCTTTTTGTGGTCCATTTGTTTCAGCGTTGGACTGTGTTGAAAAATTGCAGAATTCTGAAGCTTATAAAACTCCTTCTTTGCCATGAATATGGAGTGTTTCATGCATGTTACCAATAAGTTATGATAAAAACAATTTAGAATACCAAACAGAAATGGACACTCACACTGCTGGAAGGGTTAACAGGAAAAGGAGACACATCCTTCACATTGATCCGCTGAACATTTTCTATGAGCAGACCAAAGAGTGGCAAATACATAGTGGCTATTCTTGCTTGATGGCCCTAAATAGAGTTTAACAGTTCATTAGAAAATTAAAGTTTTAATTTTTAATCACCAATTAGTTTTAATCTGTTCATTCCTAAATTACGAAAAAAAAGAGCGCTTAATAAATATTTGCCAAGCCAGAGCCCACATTCATAAGTTTATAAATGACAAAAGCAAGTGATCATCATTGTATTTCACTCTAATTTACAGAAGATCAGCAAATTTTATTTACTGGCTGAATAGAATGCAGGAAAACTCCAAAATTATTGTGATTTCAGCTAAGACTAATCAAGTAAATTAATTTTATGTTAGCTTGATTAATTAATGATACCTTTCATTACAATTTTTTGGCTTCTCCACAGCACCACTGATGTTAAAAAAAGTCAGAAAATTAAAAATCACTCAAAATTTACCACCATGACTTGTAGTTTTCTTATTTCACATATAATAGATGATGGAAGGACAGCTGCGAAATATCAAGAGCTAATATTTAATGAAATGCAGAGCTTAAAACACTCTTGTAAAAATCTGATTAATTTAAGCACAGCAGCTACAGTACACTGTGCTAAAATGCAAACCCAAATATAATTATATTAATAGGTGCTTTGTCATTTCATTTGGGAAAAAGATGCAATTTGCAGATTGATCTTGAAACAGTTTTCACCACAGGCTGAGCAGAAATAGTTTTGCTGCAAATTAACAAGGGTTTCCTCTGTGAAAGAAAAAACTTCCTGCATGTGTTCACACCTAATCTTTATTATTTTGTACTACTAGCATAGCAATACACTTACCCTGGTAGCATATCTGTCATCAAAAGAATGCTTTATCATCAGATTCTTGAGCACACTAATGGCAATCTGCCGCACGTCTCTGAACTCTTGTAAGGCATTGCCCACCTCTCTTAGAAGCAGCCCAACCAAGAAGTGATTTCTACAGAATTCATCAGTTAATGAATAGTCCAGGTGAAGGTCTGGAAGTAAAATACAAGTTCCACATAAGGAATGGTTCTATTTAAATCAATTTATCAATCGACTGAAGTAAAATCCAGCACATCAGTCACAGCAAAGTCAAACTGCTCCCTCTTCAAAATATTTTTTGTGTAATAAAAGAATGCTGTTTATTTATGTACTGAATATATGACATCTTTAGAGGAACTTCAGCTCAAAGGGTGCATTTATTAAAATGTATATATGTTTACAATGTCAGCTGAGGATGTGTCCAAGAGTTTCTCATGTTCACTATCATTGCTCAATACAGCAATCAAAAACCAGATGCTCATCTCAAAGCACTTTCATTTTTCAAAGAACCCTCTCCGTAAGGGAATCCTTTAAGTAAGAAAGAAACATGTCTGAGACAGCACAGCCATTATGCAGACATTCCACAGGCTTTCTTGTAACTCACTTAAGAGCCAATCACAGCACCTGAGATATCTTTTGCTCAACACAGCAAAACAGATCCAGAAACACTCCTGATAAAGGTCTTCTTTCCTGGCTGAACTCCTAGTTCCCAGGGAGCATTTTATACTGTTCTTTATTGTGCAATCAGGAACACTGTCTTCTCTGGTTTTACTATTTTTTTAGGTTCCCTATGCCAACAGCTCATAGTCTCTTTTCTATGAAAATATTTATGCAGTGTTATTATCCAAGACACTCCCGAAGGCTGAAAAAGCCAAAGACACAAAGAAGTTCTAAGCAGCTGCTCCACTCATGGTCTCAAATCTTGCTCTATCTTGTTCTACCATGATGAAAGTGTTAATCAGGTATACTCAACTTTACTAACACAGTAGAGTCTACTGAATAAATATTTCATAAAAAAATAACCTGTTCTACAAAAATATGTTAGGCAGGTTTACTTGTTACTTGTAAAAGCACCTTCCTTGCCTCTGTTTAGTGATTTCTGCTGTAGTTCAGTGCCTGGAAGAAATTATTGTGTCTTGACAGCCACAAATGCAATAGCTAACATATGACTTGTTTTGGCACAAGGATGGATCTACCAGGAACCCAGCTGGGCTACACAGGACTTTCATGACTGAGCTCCTACATATACACACAAAAAAGGGGAATAAAAGACCCATAAAGCGGAAGGGAGAACAAGCTACAAAAGAGAGATATAGAAGCATTGATCACCTATTCAGGGAGAGAGCCAGGAAAGCCAAAACTCATCTACAGCTGAAACTGGTAATGGACATCAACAGCAACAAGAAGAGCTTTTACCACTACATTAGCATTAAACCCCTGAATAAGGAAAACATCGAATATTTGCCAAATAGGAAATTGGGCTACCAACCTTCTCAAGTCCTTTTAAACCTGAGTGGATATATGAAAAAAGGTAGAAATTGCCCTAAGTCTCACACTGCACACCTCCCTACAAGTGTGGCAGGCTTCCACAGCTACTGAATTAAAAGCTAACTCATGATAAAAAAAAGCAAACTTAGTAAACACAGCAGGAAAGGGAGGCAAAGTAAAGGATGTAGTTAACCATGTCCTTTGGAAAGATTACTCTGCTACCTAAGCATTTCCTTTAACTTTCAATGAAAGGATTGAAACTTTAGACTTCTATTTAACAATTTCAAGCTTTCCGTCATCTCACAGACCTGAAGCTACACAATGTTAGTTACACATCTACTAACAAAAATTTGACATGAGAGAAATATGCCATACACTATTTTGGAAGAATTTACCTTGGTATCTCTGAACTCTGCCTTTTCCAAATGGCATTGGTAGATTCAAGGGTATATAGTGCTCATGATTACAGACTACACGAAGAAATTCAAATTTGAATTCAAAAAGAGCCTGCAAAAATAAAGTATAAATGAAACAACTGATGCAGTGATTTGAATAACATATTAAAAACAACTTTCTAACACAAAAGGGTGATTCGTCAGTCTTCCACAGACATGGATATAGACCTGTCAAAGTTCCACATGTCAGCACAAAATGAATCCAGAATAACTCAGACTTAACAACTGGTTCTACTTACTATTCCTATTGTTCAAAGTTTACTACCATATTATGTATTGATGTAAGAAAAGTTTGGACACAGAGCAGGAATTCTTTGGGCATCTGATACATGCTTTCCCCACTCCAGTAAGTGTAGTTTAAGATATTCAGTATCAACTCTTCCAACTTTACACTTCTCACACTCAAAATTTCTGCTTAGTGTTGCACCCCCACATTCCACTACTTCTGCTATTCACACACTTGAGGGTGTGAATGGTAAAATTGCACTTGAAGATGGGAATCAAAATATGAAAAAAGTGGTTTGATGGAAAAAAATGCTCTAGGCACAGAGCAGGCAGTTCTAATGTAACAGGGAAAACGTCTGAACGCTTAATGCAGGACTCTATCCCCATGCATCAAGAAGAGACAACACTTAAAAATAGCTTGTTTAAAAACGTTGAGTACCTTTGGATCTCCTGGGGCAAAGCAGCTGATGTAGTTATTGATTTGCTTGAAAACAAAGCCTCTATCCATAAAAGTGAAACACCTCTGGGGAAAACAAGTAAAACCAAGATAGAATTGATTTACTACTGTCTCTGCATCCAGTAGTTATATTACTATATTTAATATATTTATTTTCCAAACACATTATTGACATTTCAATTTTAATATAAAAAACAAAAAAATAAGCAAACTAAATATATGGGTACATATATGAATACCAATTTCTCCCTTAAGAGTTCTGAACTTAAACAAATCACAAATAAAGAGGATTTTGAAAAGAACTCTATCTTACAGAACTGAAAATATCCTGCCACTAGAAGTTTTATCTACCATTTTAGTTCCCATCCTTTTTTTCTCCCTTGTAGATATTATTGGCTGAAAAATAAAAGACACTGAAAATCTTTCCACATAAAATGCATGCCAATAAAGCACTGATGAAAACTTGCAGGATTTGAAGGCAACCCAGATGATATTTTTAAAGAAAAAAAAAAGAAAAATCAAAATACATCTTGAATAAAATATAAATTCATTTCTTAAAATACCAAATTTCTGAATGGATGTCATCTTGATTACAGAAGATGCAAATTATACTTCAATGCATTTTAACGTGGACATAAAATTATATTTAAAAAGCTTTATGCATATTCAGCTTTATATGAGTTGGCTGTAAGATTCTCTAAATCCATGCAGAAGCAGTATAAAGAAGAAGAAGAAAGAATAACCACAGAGTCCAAATCTCTTGTGTACCTACTTTTATAAAGGCAGCCAGGCTATGGTTTGCATTTTTGGAGGCCTCTGGATTGTCTCTGTACTTTTGAGTGATGTGTGGCATTAGCATATTAACAACCGTTTCCACTGCATGGTGAAAGGAGGCAGAAAATCTCTGGTTTCTCAACAGCTAGAAATTAATTCAGATGCAATATTTAAGATGGTTTATAGCACAAGAATATATCAGAAAATTTTCTTTAGATAACATAGATAACCTGAGAGGGAGAGAGGAAGCAGTTTTCAAACTTGCTCTTTTTCTAGACTGAAGGGGGAGAACATTTGTTCAAAAGAAAATACTATAACATCCACTAGCATCTATTACTGAAATTCAAGCAGGGCAGTCTTTGATGACATAAACCACATCTATAAAAGTTTCTAAGTAGAATGCATTAATATTTTTATATACTGCAATAAACAACACAAGCTTAGGAATAAGAACAAATCTTTTACTTTTACTCATCTTCCTTTCCAAAGCAGACACTAGCTGGTTCACTGCATTATCAGACAGTCTTTTCTGTCTTGAAAAAAACCCCATTTTTTGCTGTTCTGCAACTATCTTGGTAATAACTGCTTTCACCATTGAGGAAATTGTCATCTATGCTTCTTTCTTTATCTTACTCCTCAGCAACTTCAAAATCTCAGCTCTTCAGGCTTCAGAATCTTACTCTGTGCTTCTAAGTTTCTACAACCAGAACTCTTTTCTGTTACTTTTTGGTAGTTTGCCAATTAGCTTAAAAGATTTCCTCTTCATTCGTAATTTCCTTCTTTCCACTCACCACTTGTATTATCTTCATCAATGAATTTGTCCACTCTAACAATATATTGGTCAGTAAGTGCTCTTCAGCTTTTTGGCATTGCAGAGTCTCTTATTTTTCGACATCTTACACTAAAGACTCTTCCAGTCTGCCTCTTGTCTGAAGAGACTTAATGACATGTGGTGTGAGGTTGACAACATTAACAAAAATTGTTTCAATTGTACAGTCATTATGTCTTTTCTTTCTGAAAACTGAAATCAAAACATCCATGTAGTCTAATAACGTTTATCTAAGTAGTTTTTTGAACTACATTAAATGCAACATTCCTAGACAGAACAAGTCATTGTCAAGGTCCTGCATAAATCTATGATTACATAATTTGCTCCCTTTGTGTTTGAATTGTGCTCCAAAACCTCCAGTTCCAGTTTTAAAAAAATTAAAAACTAGACATTAAGGCTGAAAAAGATCCCTTTATAAACTACTTTCATTAATGAAATAAAAAAAAAGACCTAATATTGTGTTGGTGGGTATATCAGTGTCCTACAATGCCCTTGTAGTTCAGTGTTGGACAGTAATTAAACATAATTATTGCTACAGAAATAATTTTGCTGCACATAGAAATGCATCTTTTTATCAGACATCATAAGCAGGAAATATCCAAGTGCATGTTGCATTCATTACATTATCTAGTAAGGCAGAAAAAAATCTAGGTAAAGAATTTATTCTATATTTAATTGGCTTGTAAATCAAGAAGTAATGTTCAGGGGTAAGAATATGTGCAAACTACAGTAAGTTCAGCTCCTCTCTTTTTCACATTACAGAGAAGGCGACAATGAGGTTAGTTGAACTGAGACTCAAACTCTACTATCATACTGCAGACTATTAAGTGTAGAACTATGAGACTTTTTTGCCCATCAGCGATTATTTTTTCCCTCATGTATTTCAAACTTCCAGTTATATTCTAAATACACAATGAAAATAGTGATAACAATATCACAGCAACCCGATATATTACTCAGCTGAGACTACGTTGTATCCTTGAAACTTTCAAGACTTGTTTCAATCCAAAAGTAAATAAACTAAAAAGTTGTCACCAATGGAGAAAACACTGCTTACAGGTTAAGCTTGTAGAAAAATGCATTTCTAAAATTCTAGCATTCTCCTTACAGCATAGGAAATAACACCAAATTAAATATTGATACTTCTTACTACATACAGAAGACTGCAGATTTCATGACTCACTGTTCTCAGGGTCATTTTTTATCACAGCTACTGTACTGCTCAGGAAAAAGCCCACTTTTTTTTAGATGGTGCTCACATCAAAGCCCACAGTGTTATCTACTGCTCCCAGCTTCTTTGTACCACAAGAATTACAAATTCCTACTAGAGAGTCAAATGATTTACACAGACTGCTCTATTACATGGATTTTAAGGGGTTTCTATTCTTTCATATTAAAGTTGAATCTAGCCCTGCAGTTTTTTCTATCTAATATTTCAACTGATTTCTCCTGCTGCCTCTTTCTCTTCCTTTCTTTCTAATATACAATTAAAAAACATGTGACTGGAGAAAGAAGAGACCATATAAATCTTCCTTTGAATACTTTTTTGCAAAAGTTGACATACCTTCACTTTAGAGTTTTCTATCAAATGTTGAGCCATTGATTTTATCAGAACTTCAAAGAAAAACCACGAATACTGTAGAGAAAATAAAACATTCAGTAAGACGGCCACATGCATTCAACAACTATTTCAATACACTTAGTTCCTGTTCTTCAGTTATGACTAGATAAGAACATACAGAAAAAAGTACAGTTCAACACATACCTTAAGCAGCTTGTTGCTTGTAAGAAAGTCAGCAGATGGCTTTAGAATTGTTGTCATTGACTTTGTCAACTCCTCATGTACTGTCTTATATTCAGAAGCAACATAAGGTTCTGCTTTATATGCATACTTGGGGAGAAAAACCAGAATTTAATACAAAATTATGGCATAATATGAAAGAATTGAAATTAAATAGATGTAACTGAATTTAAATATATTCTTCCTTAGAATATATAGAAATAAAAAAAAATTAAAAAAGAATAAAAAAAGGGAACATTCAATTTACTTTTACCTACCTTGACATAAGATCTCAGGTAGCTATCCAAGCCTTCTTCATGACACTGAGCAACAATATGGATAATAACCCTAAACAGAAGTCAGAAAACAAGTAAACCTATTAGAAAAGCTGTGATTGCAACAGCAAAAATGCTACTCAGTTACAGATTTATGTGATAACCCAGTCATCACATAGACTCTAAGAGACCAAATAAAATTCTTTACCTTGTCACATTGACTGCAACTTCCTCTTGAGTTGCTCTGGTGAGAACTCTGAACAACTGGTTTAGAACAGTTGGCAGGAAAGCTATCATCACATGGCCCTCCATAGCATGAAGGCTCTGAAAGAAAGAAGTAATACTGTCACTCGGTGAATCAACAGCATTTAAATAACAAATTCTGAAACCATAAAATTTATTGCAAGTCTTTTCCCAAAAAATAGATGCTGCTCGCATGATTCGGTGTTTATTACCAAAAATATGGCATAGAAAGCAGTTGAGGATATTTTCCAATATAAATATTCAGTGAATGTTTTCTACACACAAGTAAATTAGGGATACAAGTTAGGTGTTATTAACAGCATTCTAGAAGTACTTATTTGTACTTTTCCATTGAAATGCACTCTAGGTAATGATTCAGTGAAAAGTCTGTCCAGACACAACCACCCTAACAGAAAAGGCAGTGTATGAAATTCATCCTACAAAGTTTTATGCCACAGAATTCTCTGGGATTAAAGGGAATTTGACAAAAAGGAGTGTATTTGCTGACATCATGTGCATGCAGACAACACATGTCAAACATTTCCATTTAGTGTTAAGTGTTAAGCAGCTGTCTTGTCATTGTTTGCCTGCACATCCCACTATTCCAGGGACAAAATGGTCTTTCTTCCTATGTGATCTGTGTCAGAAAAAACTGCAGTGGAAACCATGCACTCTATTGATCTAATCCTGAAAGAGAACTGAAGACATGACAATGACCACCTTCTAAGCAAAATTCAGAAAAATCAAGGGTCACGATTCCTTACAATTTCCATACACAGTTCAATTTGATTATTTTGACAAACTAAGCCATTAGTGTTTTGAAATTACCACTCATAGGGCTTACCAATACTGTCTCATTATTTCTTTGTGGTTTCCTCTTACATTGCAACTGTAAATTTATTTTAGGCAGAAAGGCTCTTTGTGGGCTTTTTCCACAGCATATTCCATTAATACGAGTCATAGTCACAGCACTAGTTCTTACACTGAAAAATGAGACTTATAAAATGTCTGAAGCTCCTAGATTTTGCTAAAGCATAAATAAATTATATGATCTGTTATTCACTGCCAGTTTATACCTTAAGATATTTTACAAGATCAGTTCCTAGTGCACGAGCTCCAGACTCTGTTTTCTGACAGTACTGAAAAAAATTATGCAAGTGCTGGTCCTGTCAAAGACAAAAAGAACAACAAATTAAACAATATCTAACATTACTATCTATAATCCATTAAAAATATTTATATGTATAAATACATACCTTGGTCCATAGATTCAATTTTCAAAACTAATAGTTGAAGTACACTATTCTGAAGACTTATTTAGTCTTATTTTTTAAATTAAATTTCCAGTGTTTTTTGAATACAAATTATACAAAATACCACCTATATTTGCTCCCTAGTGACATGCAGAAAATGGCATACTTAATTATCCCAACCAATCATAACATGATTTTTTATGAACAGGACTCATTGCTTTGCAGGCATGCCAGTAAAGAGCTTTTAGACAGCTGTGACCTCTCATCTAACTGGAAAATTCAGACTGGAATGGTTGACAGGAGACAAAAGGCTTATATTTTCAACAGCTTCCATTTAAGATCTCCTGTTTTTCATATCTGATGTAACAGAAAGAGACGATGAGAAAAGCCCAAGAGACAAAAAAGAGATGAGCATGCTGAGTTTAATAATCTTCCCATATACTGTATATACATACTATAAACATACATTATTCATAAAAAGTTCTCTTATTTAATTTCTTTTATAACTCACCTGTGTGTACACAGTTGACACCAGATGAGTGGATATTTTTAACAGTTGTTTGCCTCCATCTACCCATTTAATTTCAGGACCAGAATGCTGCATGCACAGATGAGGGGAAAAAGTAAATTAATGTAGCAGGATATTAAAGTAAAACAATTAGTTTACAGTAGCATTAAAACACTGCTTTCACAAGAAAAAAACAGGTTGAAGGAATGTGTGCAATGAATAAAGTCATAAAAAAAGGAAAATTATGAAGGCAATATTACCAAAAGCATTTATGAAGCTTAAAATGTTTTTTTACAAGTCCCACAGTATTTTCCTTGATGGCTAACAAAATTGATTCTCTGTGAGTCACAGATTTCGTGTTTCCCCTACAACTCTGCAAAGAAACTTCTGACTAGAGAGAAGTATTTACTGGTTTTCTCAGAAAAATAACACAAGGATTTCCACAGATACTCACAAGGTTTAAAACTTAACAAATGCCACTGATAGTTAGCAGCCAGTCCTTCCTTCTCATCCCATTTCCAAAGAACTGAGAATGAGAATGCTGACCCTGACAGCCAGTCAGGAAGAGATTTTATTGGTAGATCTACAACTGGGCATATTGATCCTAACCTTCTACCCATGGGCATGAGCAGAGACAAACAGCAGAGGCATAAAGAATACACCTACAACGTGAGAAGATGAGAGATGTGAAGGAGATGATGGTTGGAAAGCTTACAGCAGAGTTTAAAAAAGAACAAGTGGCAGAACAGGAAGAGAGCAGCACCTCTTGCTGCTGATTTTAGATCTCTTCCTCCAAAATTAGTCAATTTTGTCTCTGCATTTCAATCTCTTTGTCAAATTCCCTATCACATTTTCATTTTGTATCCTCCTTGGTATGATTTTTTATTACTACAATTATGCAAGCTTTCTGCTTTGAAAAATACAACCATAAATTTTACTTGTGAAGTATAGAGATCACAAAAATTGAGATGTGAGAATAAGACTTGTTCAGGAATAAAGGACTTACTGAAAGGAGACAGCATGAAATGCTAAAAAAAATTTAGTAAAGGACTTCAGATTATTTGCATACCTTCATAAACTCAAAATAATTTAAAATTTTTAAAAATTACACTAGCTTCTAGTTAATTATTACTACAGAAAATGAAACTTAAGCATTTCTTAAGTATATCAGCTAAATAATAACAACAGAAGTAAGTATGCAACAACTTAACTTTCTGACTTCCACAAGAATTTGACTCAACCTGCCCTAATACATTTTTTTTGCCTCTCAAGTCTCTTTGGGTTTGTTTGTTTCCTCTAAGTCAGACATCTAACTTTTGCTAAGCATTCCATTTTAACTATAAAAGAAAATAAATTCTAATAGAAAATTTCTTAAATCTTATCAGCATGCTGGGAATGACAACCAAACCTCTCCACTTCGGGTTTTTGTTTTTTTTTTTTTTAATATTAGAGCAATTTTCTACAACATACCTTTCCAACACCCACTTCTTGATAACTAAGATAGCCTGATGGAAGGTTTGCTGACACTGGGATTTGTTGCTCATTGGTGACCACTCTTCCATCTTTTATCAGAGGGAGCCAAGAATACCCAACTATAGAATATGAAAGGCAAGTAATTTTAAATATTATGAAAATTAACGTAAGCCCTTACAACAAAAGTCTTATCTAACAATTCTGAGTTGTAATACATAAAACACAAAATATGACTGTAAAGGCCAAATGATTTGAACTCAAACAACAAAACATTGAAAAAGTAAAGTAATTGTCACTGATTTTGAAAAACACCATATTTGACGGACATTCTAAACCAAAATATGAAACATTTAAATTAGAAGAAATATTCTATCAAATCTTTCAGTCAGTACTGTGTAATTAGAAAGCATTATATGGATCACAAAGATCACAGGTTACCAGATAAGCACACTTCAAAAAATTTTCCTAGTAGTTATTGAAAGTAAAGCATTAGTGTACAAACCTTGCGTTTCAACAACGTCTTTCTTCTTTGTGCTCCCTTTGCTTGAATTATCACAGCTGACATGGTAGAAGGTGAACAACAAATGGTGCTTTTCATGTAACTGAGTGGGCAATTCTATTTTAATCTGAAAGGCAAAGAAATCTCTGTACAAGTTTTCAGCTAGAGCACTGACATGTGTTACTGGTTCTACATATAAAAAGCTTTTTCAGGTTGTATGTTATTTGAAGCAAGACCACAAATCAAATACACAAAACTTATTATAAAAAAGTCCTTAGAAAAGAGACCTGATTTAACTGAGAACTTTGCAATCCTCTAGTATTTTCTTGTATTTTGAAACTTACATAGCACCTAGCCTGGTAAAAGTTACCTCAGAAAGGCAGCTTACCTCATCATAAAACTCTGGATTTTGATGGTGATGCAGAACAGCAGCAAATGCACTTCTAGTAAATACTGGTCCACCAGGCCTACCATAGATACACTAAAAATAGAGAAAAGGAAAAAAGAACAAAAAGACCCTGTGATCCTTTTTTACTCTTAGCTTAGAATATCTCACCCAGAATTTCAAATATTTTAACTTGTGTTTAACTTGGTTTCTTTACATGATGTGTAGTCTGCCTGCTATGCAGTAGAGCTGACACTGTGATTTCACTTCAGGATGTCTCTACATTCCTCTACTTCTGTTCTTCCAGGCACCTTTTATACACTGTGATAGCTCATAAAAACAGATTTTGGCTCTGCAGTTGATCTAAATCTTTAATGTTTTAACTTACTGGGAAGCAGGCATAAGCTACCCTTGTTTGCAAGAAGTTTGTTCCTGGAACTTAAGTAAAGTAATATTAAAGACATTAAATGCTCCAAGGACTCTCTAGAAATCTCTTATTTCAGAAACAAGCAAGCCATCCAGAAGTTATTCTTAAGCCACCATCCCAAACCAGACCAATTAATCCAGTACTACTGTGTTACTTAGCTAACTGCTCACTATTTACTTCTATCAGCCACAAAAATGAAAAGACTGACCTTCAAAGGCAAAGAATCCTCTTCATCAGAATCCTTGAACTCAATGCACACTGCAATATTTCTGGCCTAAAGCAGCAGTTAAAAACATAAACCCAAGCAATTAATCATAAGGATCATCACAGAAAAAATATGCAAACAATATTAACCAAACCTGAGAAAGGAGAAGGTAGAGTTTTCCTCTACTCACCTTTGCAAAAGACTTTTGACTGTCATATTTTAAGTGCTTTGGATAAACATAGAGATGATTGTTGTAGATGGTAAAAGGCTGAGTGCATTTTGGTATACAGGGAACAAATTCCTCTATTTCAAATGCTGTTAGCGTCTTGCTACTGTTTTCAAACTGTTTCATGGGAATGTATGATGAGTTGACATAATCTGAAAATATATTGAAAAAAACAAATCAAGAACTGAAGAGGAAAAAGCCTGAATGGCCATTTAACAGTGTTTGTTAACACTTACTTGGAAAATCTGGTGATACATTGTCAATTGTAACATCCAGATTTCCTAAAATAACAGGAAGTTTGGCCATCTTTTCAGGTCTGTAGGAAGGGAAAAAAAAAAACCACCTCAAATTCAGGCTAAATGCAAATCAGACGCCAGTAAAAAAAGATAATAGGAAACAGAGGCAAAAGTAATATCCTGAAATAGGAGTATGAGAGGAAAAGTGGTTTGAGGGTGCATGACTGATCTGGTCTTGTTTTTTGCCTAGATACACAGTTTTCTTTTCCTTTAAATTCTCAGGGAAAAAGAAAGGACTTGATACACAAGTGTGCCAAAGGTCATGGAAAAGCATGACTTCTTCTTTCTCTAAATTGAAATGAAACACTTTGTCAAAGGCAAGTTTTGTCTGCCATGTAGTAACTCACTATCATTTGCAACAAAGAGGGAATCTGTAAGTAAGTTTTTTAAATCTCAGTGGCCAGTGATAAGCATTTAGGGTAGTAAGGTAAACCTGGGGGAAGAGAAATCAGCCATTTCCTACCTCCTCCTTTTCCTAGACTAACAATTCACTCTGCAAAACCCACCAACTATAGATGCTATCAGGTAGCTATTTCAGAAACATGAAGTACAAATATTTTCCATGTCAAAACCATGCAGAACCCTTTATTAGTAAAGATAGTGTCAGCAGCATGATTTTTTTTTTAATTATTCCACAGCAAGTGTTTTCCCAAAACACAGCAAAGTTTTCCCAAAAAACAATCCCATGCTGTGAAACAAACTTCTGGTTGGAGTTGGGATTCTAATTCCAATAGATATGCCCTAGGCATTAGAACCTCTTTCTCAGTATAATTCCTGTGAAATACTGTACATGGTTCCACAAACAGGATGCTGAAATAACCAAAAGCACTTCCTTAACTCACAAAGTGGTGTGACAGGCTAATTTACTGTTTGTTTCAATTCCAGTAATAGCATTTATGGCAAGGAGCATCAGTACACAGAATAATTTCACTGCTAGGTAAAGTTCAACGAAACCTTCAGCCACTTGCTAAAAGTGAGCTAAAATATCTGTTACAAACCTAATCTCCTTGTCAGATTTGCTAAGCAAGAATAAAGAAACTATAGCCTGTGCCTTTTGTGGTAGTGATTGTTCAAGTCAGTACCACTCGTGCTAACTGCACTGTAACAGAAGTGGAAACTTCTTTGTAAAGCAGCAGAGATTGCTCTTTATTTTACATCCCATTTAATAAGGTGATTAAAGACTTCATGAACATGGTCATCTGTCAGTAATGAACTCTTAAGCCTTGCACACAAACTGATTAAGTCTTTAAGAATACTTTGGAAAAAAACCAATAACGTTCTATTATTTAAGCATCCTGAGATGTGAATTCCCAAAGAAGGTGGACTGGAGATTTGCTTGAATCCCTTACCCTGAGAGCCAACATCCCCTGTCCAAGGTCAGGGAACAGATGATTTATGCTCATAATTCTTTTCCTTTGAGAAACAGAAGAGTATATTGTGCAAACACAACTCCTAGCACAGAGATACTTCAGGATGTGATGCTAATTGAATGTTACATGTGGGATAATACTTCAGTCCTGCTTGCAGCCCCCAAATACTGTAAAGGAAAGATCTGTAGCTTGTTTGAAGGCCTTGATTATATTTATACAGATTCTATATTTGATGTGGAAGACATGTATATATACACACATCAAAATATTAGATGCTGCAGTTAAGACCATAAGAAAGTACGGTGTGGTTTAGAGTTACAAGTGGGGAGTTTTAGGTTGGTCTGTTTTTGTTTTTTCAAGTGGGAAAATCAGACTTACTTCCTGAAATCTGCTAATAATTTCAACATATCTTCATTTGAGAGTTTATTACTGTCTTGTCTGAAGAGAGCAGAAAATCTTGCATTTTTGTCCAGGGTTCCTGAGGCATCTTTAAACAATGTCCTGAAAGTAAAAATCCTGTTTTCAGCTGAGTTTATGAAAGTGTTGAAATTCATTTCAGGAAATTTCTTTATTATAAATCAGAATATACTGCACCATCCTTCATACTAAGCATTTAACATTCTTGTCATTGTAGGTGAGTTTAACATATAAATAGCTCAGTCTAACAAATAAGTGTGAGCCATTTCATTCTAAGAAACTTAAAAAATATTGACAACAGATAACAGTGCAATATCAAACAGTTTGAATAATAATGTCATGAATGTTTATAACTTTTTTCCTACTACAGAGCTGAAGTGCAAGTTCATTGGAAATCTTTGGTTAAAAGAAAGCAAAACAAGAAATAATTTAAATAGCACATTAAGTTTTACAAGAAGGTAGATGCAAAAAACCATATTAGAGAGAAGTTAGGGAAAAATACAGATTGACAAGATTTGTCCTCACCTAGCTGCCCAGGCAAAAGGCATTCTATATTGACCTAATCTCTGGCATGCCTGCTTAGCGTTCTTCAAAACTTTCTGTGCAACCTACAAGGGACATAAGAAATAGCCATATTTGAAAAGCTACATTTTTCTAGACCATTAGTACACAAGAAAAAACCCCATATATTGACACTGATGTGAATTAGAAAGTCTTCTTTAGAAGAATAAAGATTAATCCTAAGGATGTGAGGGGAAAGACAATTGATAATGCCTCTTAATTATTCATTTCCAGTTAAGCCCAGCCCGCTGATTTCACAGCATTTCGTGGATGAAAACAGACCCATCTACACTTCTGATAAGAAATAATTAAGCAAGAAAAATATTATTACATACAGAATATAGATGGAAAGCTAGAGCAAAATTCAACTGTTTTTTATACCAAAACTCCTACTCCAAAATAAATCCCCAACATTTCCCCTCTCACTTGCTCCCCCACCTAAATCCACCACTCACCCCATGTACCAGAACACATTCCTGCAGAATAAGTAGTACAATACTCTGCAATACTTGTACTACAAATTCACACAGACTGTGGGGAAGAGTTGCATGAAGATCACATGGACAACCCTGCATGGACAATGTCCCTGTATGGACATTGCAACACTGTTCTCCTTAGAAGTTTAAATTCTTGATTTTGTTTACTTTTAAACAAACAAAAAACTCTATTATATAGAACCAACACATACAACAATCAGAGCTAGAAACCCACTGGATTTGAGATGTTCAACACTGAGCTGAACCATCTGGGCTTCCCTTTTTCAGAAATCAGCTTTTTCTATGTGTCCACAGAGCGCAAAACTACCTACAGAGTAAAACTCCCTGAATATTATCTCTGATCTGTGCTGTTGATATTATAAAGAGCTGGTTCTATTAGTGTGTTTGAGTGAACTCTCCATTACCCTTTCCTGTTAAAAGGGGGAAATAGCACTCGGAAGCACAAAACCTTGGTAAGTAATCATCATGAAATCACTGTGTTCAGCATTTAAGGGGAGAAAAAGTGCTTTTTTTTTTTTACTATAGAATTTGCTGCTTTCATTTCCCCTTTTTATCATCCAGAGCAGTAATTTTGCAGGGAACTGGAACTTGCTTCCTACACTGACCAACATGGAGGTCTATACAGGTGGTACTGTTCTACTTTGTTTCAGATTATTACAGTGTAGTCCCTGAGAATAAGAACAGAAGAAAAATTCAAATTAAGCGTTCATTTGTATAAAATTATAAGCAATTGAATGCCAGAAAGCGTAAGTTAATATAACCATGAGCATTCCTATTGTCTATTCCCATCATACAGGATAACTACGAGACCAGAACTCAGCATCAAATGTAGGAACACCTGGGCTTACTTAACCTTCCCATATGGCTCAGGCCCAAGGACATCAAAATCACCTACACTCAGTTCAGGTTTATTTTAACTCAGCAACAGTCAACATCAAAACCAGACTCCTAAAATACAAAGCTGCTGTTTTCCAACAATAGCTGGGGAAAAAAAATAACTCAAACGTTCCTGGAAAAACAAATCAGTAGGCTGATCTATATTAAGACCAAATGAAAAATACATGGTTTTATACATGCAGCTTAGCCAGCATCAAATTTGTAGGAAAGAACACTGTTGCTGTGCAGAGACTGAAAGTTAACTGTTTCTTCTTAGCTGAAAATAGGCAGAATGTGAACAGTAGCTGACACTGCTTACAAAACCACTCTTCTCTTGCCTGCTGAACTGTAAATCAACAAAATTAAACTTCTGCTTCTTCACTGACAAACAAGACGTAGCAACTAACAAAACTTTTTGTAGATATGTTTCAGAAAACATCAAAATGTTATGCCATCCTAGATTCCTGGAAATTTAGGATGTTCCAGTGGATTATTTCCAGAAGTGATTTGGGGTTCTATCAAATCTGCAAAGCATTTTATACATAAAACCAGAAGCTCAATTATCCCAGTGGTTCTGGAGGAAAAACCAGCAAGAGTGCAGGTAAAGTTACAGTAAACTGTTGTCACCAAAATGCGAGACAAAGCAAATGTCAACAAAGTTACACTGAGATACTTTAACTAAGAGAGACATACAGTTAATTTATGATCTAAATTTAATATTTCACTGTTCAACAATTTTCAATTTCCACATTGAACTCCAGAATTCTTTTGTCAAAACAGTTTACTTAAAGACATTATAAAAACTACATAGTGATGATTATAAAAAGTGAAATAAATGTTTCCAATAAAATGTTCCCTTAGCTATAATGCAATAATAGTTACTAGAAATAACTACAACATACTAAATCACATCATCCATTTATTTGAATTTACTATAAAAAACTGAGATTTTGATTTATAGTTATTAATTTGAAATAAATCTGGTTTGCCTCAGCACTTTTTGCATGCCACAGAAGAAAATAACATACCTTTGATGAATCTGAACTTTTCATATATGGTTCAGCACAATGTGTAATACTTCCCTGTAATACCTTTTCTATCCTAGCCACAAGGAAAATGTCAGTGTGAGGACATGTGACTGAGAATATTCCCTAGAAATAAAACAAGAGATAAATAGAGAAGGAAAATGCACATTTTAGATCACATAATAGAAAGCCAATGAAATCATGTAGGAAGCTTGTATCCAAAATCCTACTAGTCTTACCTGCTTTGGATATTGCAAGACAGTTTCATGAATGTCCTGAATTCTGTGTAAGCTATCACCACTGCCATTCACCATTTGTTGAGATGCACCAGACAGCATGTGCCTTACTGAGGGGTGGTTCAAATCAACATGGAAATCTGCTGAAATCTTCCTGTTGTTTTTAACATCAAATAGTGACAGTGTGACAAAGAAAGGTTCTACCTAGACATTAAAAAAAATAAAAGAAAGAAAAGGAATCAAGTGTCAGTGCTGGCATCTAGATCACTGTAAAAATGTGTATTAAAAAAGATAAATAACATTTTCGTAAATACATATGGCCATCATTACAGGTATTACTGACAACATGTAAAAGACAGTAGAGGAAAAATTTCTCTCTCCACCACCCCAAAAAACTATTTGCAGCAAAGTTACCTCTTGTAGGATTTAGGCTTTCATTTTCATTTAAAAGAGTAAAAATCACCATAACACAAATTTCTCAATCACAGCAAGAATCCATGCCATTAAGGATAGTGCCAATCAAATATTAAGACATGCATTTCCGAATTAACAGAAAGTAATTAATTATTTACATTTGTTGTTGGTCCTTCTTCATTTTCTGCAACACAGCTTTGCAAATTAAATGATAAATCATTACACCTTACAAGAATTTTTTTTCCAAATTTCTCTTCAAATGGCTTCACTTCTGGTTCAATACTAGAAAAGTCAAGTTTCTGTAAAAAGAGAAAAGAAAAATTAAGGTAAGTTTGCTTTAATCTCAAAAGGATCGATATAAAGTACCCCTGCTTCCTTGTAAGAAGTCTAACCTGTGCATCTGGATCCAAGGCAAAAAGTTTAACTCTGTTTTCAGTTTTCAGCTTCATTTCTGCTTCTCTGGTACTCTGTTCAAAATAAGAAAAAAAGTCTTGGTATCACACTATTAGAGTGGGATTTAATTTCATGCCTTTTCCTGTGATATTCAAAGCTTCATTCATTTTTGATTCATGCATTCATTTATCCCTGACTGAGCTCTGCATCTCCTTAGTTTACACTGAGCCAACATGACCAAGCAAAAAGTGAGAGCCTCTTCTCTAAACACTTTTTTCCCATCCTAGAAGTATAAAACCTTACATCAGCAACATGAAACCTTTCAAGCTCATGGGAACTACACTTCAGTGTAGCTTATAGATCTGTCTCCTTAAGCAATATCTTTCATAACCCTATTTTATTTAAATAAAAACAGATAGTATGACTGTAGGTTAAAGCTCAGAGCTATCCTGAGACCATAAGATTGCTCAGGAAAGAACAGATCACCTAAATTAAGAAACACCATCATAGCTCTCTGTTTTCCTTTTTCTTGGTTGCTTTTAACTTTTCTTGAACTCTACTGCCAAAGAAGTGGTTTTCCTGTGGGTAGCTGTAGAAACCCCAAAAACTTCCAAAAGATAAACTCCTCGCATTTAAAAGTTACTTTGCAGAGCTCTGTATATGCTGCCTGGGATTTGTGGATAACTATCTATTAACAGGAAAACAAAAGGGAAGTGGAACAAAATAGAATGGGTAAATTGATGGTATACATAGGTTACCTTTTTTTGAAAAAGGTATTATTTAAAAACTATTCTATGATTTTTAAAGTCACAGGACATGACAAATGAACATATGCATGTGCCAAAATTACCCATGGAGGAGAAATGCCATTCTTAAAGCAACAGCTGTCTAAACAAGGATACAAAATATTACATTACAGGCAGGTGTTTCTTTTTGGATCAGTCTGTATGGGTTAAAAGAAGTTACAAACCCAAAATGCTCATCACTGACCATCAGCAGGAAGTGATCTACTGTCTACATCTGCTTTGCTGGAGACTGAAGCAACTTCTACTATGTCTCAAGAGAAAGAAAGAGTGAAATAAAACGAAATAACATAATCTCTAAGAGCTCATAACCCTATTTTTAGGTTGATAACAGGAATTTAAAAAAGAATTCAGCTTAAAGGATGTATTACAGAAGAGAAATTTCTGAGGTGCTATTTCAAATATAAATGCTCCAGTGGTTTTCATTTACTTTACTTTGATGACTTTAACACAAAAAGAAGAAAAGAGGAGAGTTGCTGAGAAAGAGACGACCCAGATACTCAATACCAGCAGAGTACTGGCAGAATTAGCTCATTGAACAACTGATTTAATTGAGAAATACAGGAAATGAGAACAAGTTTAAGGATGGCAAGAAAGTTGTGTGCATGTTTTGCAAAGGTAATATTTAGTGGCAAGAACTGAGGAGGAAAATTACCTAGCCATAGGAGCTAGACAGAAACTGTTTCAGCTAAAGCGTCTTGAGTAGTTTTAGATTCTTCAGTGTTTTGCGCACTAAGATCAGATGAAAATATGCATTTTTGACTGACAGATCAGAGGCAGTTGTCAGAACTCAAGAACTGAAAATGCATGTAACCATCAACCCTGCCTATAGCACAGCAGTAGCTCTGTAACTTTATTTCCTCATCTGTAAAATTGAGACAATATTTTCCCACCTCAAGGTATTCTGGGACTCATAATGGTTAAGGAGGTGCTTGGGCACACTGATCATGACAGTCACAGCTAATTGAGAAGTCTAATTTGTTTTAAGACTAATAAACACAACAAAAACAAACAACCCCAAAAAACCCCAACCAACCACATAAGAAAAATCCGCTACAAAACCCCTGCATTCACTCCTGGTACTTAAATTACAGATAAATGGAATTAAACAGGTAGGAAAGACAGACAGACTGAGATAGATGTGTGCACATCTATGCACTGAAGTGCAAAATGCCATCTTATTTAGTTTATGTTATAAACTAACAGCTATTGATAGAAAAATGAAGACTTGGAGATATATGTACTCACAAGGGTTAAACCCTTCCTAGGAAGTCTGTTTTTTCCCCTACTGTCAGGTGTTCTACAATCACCCCTGAAGGAATTTCTCTCTCCTCATAAGGATATGAGGTCAGCTATTGTGAAATTCTCCTCCTAGAACCAACAAAAATAATAGAGCAGCTATAAACTCTTCTAAAAGAAAGCCCAGTGCCTTGCAAGGCTTCCACTGGGGAAAAAAGAACCAAATCTAAACAACAGCTGAAAAGACAAGACAGGAAAGAATAAAGGACAAATAAATCCTCCAAACAAACACCATTTACATAAAGCAATCAGGTTAAGACACAAAGAGTAATGCAAATGGGCAGAGCTTTCCCTGTACTTTTCCTCAGGAAAAAAAGGCTAGGAAAATACATTAGAGCAAATTATTTTGAAAGGCAGTGTTTAGTAAAGGTGAATTAGACGGGGAAATGAAAAAAAATTATTTTGAAGGAAACAGAAATGTAAATGGTTTATAACCATGGAATAAATAATAATAATAAAACATGTCAGTGCTTAAAGAGCTGAGCAAAAGCAATATTCTAAAAAATAATGAGCTTTAAGAGCTGCATGCTTCTGATCCAAAAGTTATAGAAACAGGAAGTGGCAACTGAAGTACTAAAACTATACGTAGGTACTGTAGCCCTGAAGTCAAGTCCCCTCTGAAAGGAATATGGAACATAAGCACTACAATAACTGACTACAAAGAAAGAAAAATCTTGCCCACAATAAGAGCATCTAATTTCATATTTATTACTGAAATAAATTTTCATAGCCTCATGCAAATATGCCATTTGATGCTTACAGCCCTTCCAAGGAAGCCTTCATTATACACACCACAATCCCAATTAATTTCCAAGTACAGCCGTAGCTGGATTATCACATAACAGCTTTTTGTGTACGTGTGCTAAATTGATTACAAAGCAATAAGAGAATGAACTAAGTCAGCCAACCAATTTGGGTGCTAAAAGCTTGGTAATGGATTCTGACTGGATCCTTTGATATGTTAGCTGCTGTAGTAGATAGAATTTGGTTTGCCTGTTCTCGGTTCATAGGCCGCACTACTTTCAGGACTAGTTACTAGGTCAGACAGATCCTCAGAAAAGAAAGGGAGAGCATTTCAGAGAATGGTCAAGAAGAAGAGTTCCAATACTACAGGCTGTACCACACACAAGAAAGAGTAAGGAAGTCACAGGAAGGAGCTTGGATTCTGTAGCTTCAATAAAAAATGTCACCAGTTCCAGGTTCTTGGGTGATTTAACAAAAACTTCTCCCTTACAAAACTCACAAAACCAATTGCAACACACAACTCACTGATTCAATGGAAATAAAGTCTGCAAATGGGCTGAGGAAGAGTTACTGTTATTTTCTACTTGTTTCCATTTCATTTCATGCTTGTTTCTACCACACTTCTCTAAGAACAAAATTGAAAAGCAAGAACCATGGCAACACAGGAAGCATCCATGGACCTGACAGTTCATTATAAACACAAACATCTTCAAATAAATTCACTTCATCACTGCTATTAAGCTGCTCTGGATATTCAAAACTAAAAATAAAACTTTACTTCAGTATAACTAGATTGCTACAGAAACAGTTTAGCACTTACCTGAACGCAATAAACCAAGACAAAACATAATGAATTTATAAAATAACAAAATAATAATACACACTGCATTTAAACAGCAGATCAAGATTTATAGTATCTTGTATTCAAGACAGTATCTTGTTTCCTGCCAAAAGCAGAAAATAAATAAGCTCAATAACCACACCTATTCACAAAAGAGCTTCTAAGCTTTCCAAGCACCACAAACTGACTAGAAGCTACAAGCCAATGCCTTACCTTTACTGAAAGTTCATGCGGCTAACTTATGTTTAGTACTTTGTTTCCCAAGTTGACATTTACAATATATATTACCTTGGCAATTTCAGGATAGTAGTTATCAAAACTACTTGATGAGCTTTCCAGTTTGCTTTGTTCATCATCTGAAATTATAAAACCTCATTTTAAAATAAAAATAAAAATTCCAACGTGCTCAAAAAACTCCACAGCAAAAGAATTTCATCTTTTTTTATCAGCTACCCCCTCAAAAATGACAACTGTTAACATAAATAAGTTGTGGACAACTACTTCATTTTGATGCAGTGACTTCTTGAAAGATGTAGCTAGTCACAAAAATTGTTAAAGTTGGAGTTATTTCTTATCTTACCAAAACACATCTTTAATTTTAATTTTGATATCTGCATGGGGCAAGCAGATTGTCAATGCACAAACTTACATTACTCTTTCCACAATGCAGTGTAACTTGATTTCAAAACAAGTTCCCTCTGCTCATTAGGTTCCCAGCTCTATTCACCAACAGTTACTGGATTTACAAAGCAGTCATTCAGTTAGCTATAAACATCTTGCAGTTCTAAGGTCAACTAAGGACTACAGACTAAAATGTCTTTCCCAGAGGTAGATGCTACTCCTTTTCAGATTTGCTTTTATTGCAAACATCACACTGAATTCTGACAGTCTTTGAAGACTGTGATAGCTCATTTTAAACTCTAATGAGTTTTGGTACTTTGTACTATCTATAAAAAAACAACCTTCTATAATATCCTCCAGGCTCTTCTGAATATGCATACAGTTGGTTTCACACCAGTTTCCCTCCCCATCCACTCTCAAGAGGAAAAGTGAATGAGAGGACATCCAGACTATCCTTTTGTCACCAAAATATTGGTGACACACATTGCATTCCTTAAAGATATCTGCCTTACCTATTGTTAAAGGGCTCCAACAGAAAGGATTCTACACCCACGCAATCTATTTCAATACTTGCAGGAAATATTTGTGGTCAAGGGAGTCATATTTAAATTTAAGCCCCACACCGTAACCACAATTTCTACCTACAGTGACCACAGAACAGATTATTTCATTTTCAGCAGCATTTTACACATTTTAAAACAAGTCCACCCTAAGTTTCTTTTTTTCCTTAAACTGCCTCAGTCCTGATTTTACATTGTGGATTCTACTTTTCTGGACTTAAGTCTCATAATTATCTTCTGGACTTGACTCAACTGGAATCAATACAGAACAGTACTATTTTAATGCCCAAAAGGTCAAAATGCTCATCATTTGAAGTGGACAGTAAAAAGGCCTGTAATTTTTATGACCAAAGAAAACAAAAAAAAATTTAGCCACAATAAAGCCTTTCTCTCCAAAATGCATGGAAGAAGATGTGGTCACGTAACTGCATTAGCCTTGCTAGAAACCCTGCTTACCTTCGTGGGACTCGCCATTTCTTTTTTCTTGCATTGCAGCCTCAAAGTTAAGCTGAAGGATTTTGTTCAGAGTGTTTATCCACTCTTCCATTTCAAGTTCACTGTCTGCAGCTAAAAGGAAACTACTCTTGTCTTGCATCTTCAGCTCAAATGCGAAACGTCTGACTTTATTGTTCTATAAGAAAATAAAAGACCTGTGTAGCACCTCACACACTGTCTAACCACAATTAAAGGAAGTTATACATATTTCAGACATTCTATACAAAAATACAGTTTGATATTTTGAATAAATGTATCATAATGGCACTTTTCCTGACATTTGACCTTTTGAAGTTATTTGCAGCACTGCAACAAGAGCAAGTAGGAAAGAGAAGAGCACATTTTCCAGTTTCCAGTCATCGTTCTGCTTGTAATCATTCTATAAAAACCCAAAAAAACCAATTTCCAAATATCAATTCTTTATGTACTCAGATCACCTAGAAATTAAGCTAACTAAGGTCTATTGAAAAAAAAAATATAAAAAGCATGAAATGCTACTATATTTGAATGACAACTGTTTGCATACTGGGATTTTATACTGGAGGTAAAATTATAACCAACATCAACCTCAAATGCCCTGATATTGTTAGTCATATAGATATACATAAAATTGGGAATCAGTTCTTCCTTTTTTCCTCAACTATTTCTGTCATCCTTCTTTGCACAATTTAAATCAGGGCTTCAAATGCTACTCAGCCTGACTCATGTTTCTGGGAATGAATTCAGAAGTCTTAAATGAAAGTTCTATATTATCATCAATTTATTTTTACGAAGTGATAATGCATTCAATAAACATTAAAATAAACAGTAAGACTTGATGGTTGGGGGAATTTTGTTTAAGTTAAATTAAATGCCAAATTACATATTAGTTTCACTGTATCTCAGATTCTTCAATTAACAGACTAACTACTTGTAGACAAAACAGTCAGCCTTCTACCAAAGATGAGTTTCTGTTAAGGACACAAACAAAAGTGTGGACTTCAGACCTAAGGCTATCCTATCAGCTGAAATCAGTGCTGAAATAAATGAAAAATCCTAACAGTAAACTCTGAACTTCAGAGTAAAAAACATGGACACAAGCGGTAGATGTCACACATCTCAGTTGGCATAAAACACTGAATTTGAGCAACTACACCCATACATATGGCTGTATCTGTGAATAGATACACTGCATCTATTATGCGCTCCACATGCCTGATCAGAAAAGTCTCTATGTAACTTAGTACTAAAACACAAATCTGCAAAAAACAAAACCAAATCCTAAAGCACCAAACAGAATTCCAGAAATTCCAGCCTCTTTATTTAAATTTAGGGAAAAAAGAAATCCACCCAAATCGAAAACCCCAACCAAACAAAACCCTCCTGTTGCACAAATTCAGCATTCTTCTTGATACAAGTTCTGGTGAAGAAGCATATTCTGCTCTAAATTCACATCTATTGATGAAGTCAGTATTTTACTCTCGGGCATCTACTGTCTTTGAAAAAAATAAGAAAATGCACTGAATGAACTCAAACCAGAAAAGTGTTACAGGAATGCAATAGGAACTAATGTCCCCTCACTAAAAAGACTGACTCTGAAACAAGTAGTTTCATTCTGAGAACAAAAGCTTGTAAGCATAACTACCTAAGAAAAACCATTTCTATGGATTCCATGTCAGACTATGGCTGGGGTCCTCAAAAATCTTTTCCTTTATTTTTCTCTTCTGTTAAATGAAAGTGCAATTTCTAATGTGTAGATACTACTTTTTCCCCACATGAGTTTTTTAATGTTAATTCAACACCAATAATAAGTAACAGCAAACCAGTAAGATCAGTCTGAAAGGATAGAAGACATAATACAAGATAATAAAACCAAACATCAGGAATAGGGACATTATAACATTTGATAGTTCAAATCAGCATTTACTTGCCTCTCACCAACAATTCAAGTGAAGAAAACAGCTGTTTCCAAACCCCTTTATTCTAGCCACTGAATGACTACTTGGCTTCTTGGAAGTGAGCATTAACTGGTTTCAGTTTTACATCTGATGCTCATTCATAACTAGTCTCAAATTTTTACATGCAGTTTTGAAGATCAGGTGCCAAGCTGAACATTGAGTGTACTGTACAAGACAGTACAGCATTAGAGACATAACCAACTATAAATTTTAATGCATCCAAGGTACAGTTTTACTTAAAGATGACTGTATCAGCCCTACTTGCAGCAGAACAAAGGAACGGTAATACATTGTTTGTTTTAAAAAGCAAGCTTCTGCCAGAGTCTGAGGAAACTTGGGGTTAATTGGATTGAAGTGACGGAACAGAAAGTATGGAACAGTGTGAAAGTATGTATGAGAAAAAGAGATTTTCAGGTTTTAAAACCCAAAATGATAGAACGGTTAGAGGTTAGAAGGGGCCTCTGGTCGTCATTTCATCCAACACTCCCTCCTCAGTCAATTAGAGCCATTTAGCAGAGGATCATAGCCAGGAAGCTTTTGAGTATCTCCAAGGATGGAGGCTCCACAACCTCCCTGGGCAACCTCTGCCAGCACTCGGTGAAAAAAAAAGTGTTTCCTGATGTCCAGAGGTAATTCCTGTGTTTCAGGTTGTGCCCATTGCCTCCTGCCCTGTCACCAAGCAGAGCCTGGCTCTGCCCTCTTTGCACACTCCATCACTATTTGTATATATTGATGAGACTACAGCCAGTTTAGGAACCACTTTTATGTGTGTTGACTTGTTTAAAAAACACAAATCAAACTCATTTTAGTCGAGTTGGCCAGAATTGTATCTCTAAGGCAAAATAATTTGTGTAAAATTATATATAGAACTTGCAAAATTATAAAATTTATTACAGTTACAAGATTTTCATATGGATTACCTGTTAAAATATATCCAAAAACAATACTACAATATTTGGGGGGGAAAAATCCTCTGTAAGATTGTTTTATCTCTTTGTGTAAATCTTCAAACAACTTAAAACTACAAAAATATTATTTAAGCAATACATTTTTATTAAACTTTGCCTATTTCTGTACAAGTTAAAAAAAACCCCAAGACCCATGGGGTTTTTCCAGGTATGCTGTGTCTAACAGAACAGTTACATGCTGTACTATAAATACATAGCAGAAGCACAAAAAAAAAAAAGAAAGGAAAATAATCTTTTCTTTGGCACTTGCTACTAACAAACATGTTACCAAAGTCCTTATCTGTTCAAAATAAAGAAAGCACAGAAAAGTAACATTATAAAGGTCAAATGAAAGCATCTGGAAGGGTGTTTGAATTCAATACAACTCCCGCAACAAAAATCCCACACAAGAAGCTATGAAAAACATTTTACAGCTCATGCAAGAACAAAATCTAACTGAAATAAACTTCAATTTTATGCTGTCATTACTTTGCCAAGTTTGGGGTTCTTTGTGCATTTGCCTTAGAGTCTGGTTTGCTAAATACCTGACATCAACTAGTAATTTATGTTCTTTTCAGAAAGATTGCAAAAATTCAGTCTCCTGCCCTTTGAAATCTTGTTCACTGCTTTGGCAAGATGCAGCCTATCTATTTGTTCCTCTGCATAATAGGCACTTATCTACATTCAACAACACTTATCTATATTTTAAATACAATTTCACTTGTGAATAAATACAGAATTAATTGGCAAACAGGCAGAATAATTATAATTACCTGAACCACTCCCATGCATGAATCTAGAAATATTGATCCTTTAGGTTCTTTTGATATTTTTTCATCTTTGTAGAAATTGAGATTATAGGATCCATCACCAAGTTGGATTAAGTGGAAAAATCTTCTTTTAAATGACTAGTGAAAAGAAAAAAGGAAGAAGAATAGTGACAGCACTAGTATTAATCAGGTTCATATTATATACTCATAAGTGCTATTTACATAGTAGGTAATAAAAAAAGGCTTTTATTTGTAGATAACTTAATCAGTATCTGCAGAAGATAAAACAGAAAGCACTAATTAAAAAAAGCTAACTTATGATATCTGCAGCAGGATTGCACTATATCATTTGACAGTATTTTTGACCTATTGAAAGGTATTTAAAACTAACTCTATAACATACATAAGAGGAAAATTTAAAAATTATAGTTTTATATAAAATACACCAACACAAATAAATAACACCTCCCCACCCCCCATATTACACAGTCCCTTTTCCACTAAAATCACACCAGGATACAGTTAGGAAAATTTTACTCCTCCTACACAGTAGGTTTTTCATGGCTTTTTTTTCTGATTTACGTATAGTAAAATAAAAGCAAGACTTCAGATATATAAAGGACATACTAGCTTCCCTCTTTCTTTCCATACAATTATTTTTAGAACTAAACCACATACAAATTGACGTCTCCAAGGCACGGGGACATTTAATATTAGTGCTCAGTATTTTGTCATATGTAAGATATTTTTTAACTTACTCTCATTGTCACACTGATTGCACTATTCATGTTGCCTTTGTACAGCCATCCTTGTTTTGTTATTCCACCCTTCTGAGACCCAAGAGATGCTGCATCCTGGAGATGAAGAAAGGAACACAGGGAAAGGAAGAAAGAAAAAAAAGAAGAAAAAAAAGGTAAACTTATGCATCACAGTCCATGTAGTATTCACCAGTCATTTCAGAAGTCATTTTAGAGGTTGGAATAACTAGGTTCATAACATAATGATAAACAATGTACCATGAGTCCCTGCTGAAATTCTACAGCTTTTTCATTATTTTATTTAAAGACCTGGAATGAGATTGACCTCATCTAACTTTATTATGTAATCTGGCCAGTTCTACAGGCTTTATCTACAGGATGATCCAGCCTATAGATAGCTAAATGTTAGTCAAGACAAATCCCAATGGAACAGGGGAATGAGGAAACAGTCAAAACTTGAAACATTTACTTATATTTCCCTTATAACCTTTTCCACAGAGTGTAAGGAATTTTTACCAATTTCTACTGCCAAAAAGAACAATGCAAACACATGCTTATCCAGAACTTCAATCGAGATTTCTCAAACCATTTTGCTTTACATGCAGTACTTCAAAGACATTACTTTCTTAAGAATTAAGAGAATTAATTCTAGAATTGGATCTGCCCTTTTGCAGATCAGAATCAAAGCTTTGCAGAGAGAACAAGACTGAACTTGGCAACAATGAGAAGTTCACAGACAGCAGATCCAATGCAAGCATCACACATCACACCCACTGCCTGTGCACCACATCCATCTGCCAGCTGATGGAACTGAATGACTGCATCAGAATCCTTAGGATGTTAACAACTAACAAGCACTCTGCTATCAAATCAGAACAAAAAAGACAGGTTTACAATTGCCACAGAATAAATATTAAATCACCAGTTCCAAGTAACCATTTAGAGTGCTACAAAACTGACTTTATTTACAATGGTTTCCAGTTGATGTAGCCCATCTTGAAACAAAACTATCAATGAATTAGACATGTAGGAGGACTTTTAACCATCTAGAGGAGAAATACTCCTGGTAATTTTCTATTGGAACATTCAGAATTAGCAGAGCATCTAGCTGAAAACAAAACCACAAAACATCCTCGAGTACCTCAAGTACTTTTCCTAATTCCTTTTCTCGGCTGTTAAGAAAACATGCAACAAAAAGTGATTACATAAGGGGGACAGAGTCACTAGTTCAACAACCAAACATTAAACCAAATTTTGGAATAATAAGAATTTGTTTCTGGAACTGAATCAAGGAACAGTCTGTAAAAAGCTACTAGATAATTTATTTATAGCTTATTTAGTCTGTCTAGCCTGCATATTTATAAGCATATGCACATGTGAACTTCAAAAAACTGTGAACAGAAGACAAAAAATGCATCAGTCTGACCTTTCAGTATTTAAACTCAGCATGGAACTACTGAAGTTAGGCCCAGTAAGGATGACACGGTCATCAGCTATCAGGGCATCTGATATAATGGCCCAAAGGCATAGACCAGAAATACTCAGTAAATTTTTATGTGACCCAGTGAGTCTCACTGTCCAAGTAACACAGTCATCCTTTTTCATATTTTCAAGTCATTAGCCCCCACCCCTGTTCTATTACCTAGATAATTATTTTTCCTGTACAAGAATAAAGATACAGAGACAATTTTAAACACTGGGTTTCTGAATATGACTCTATATGACTCTTCACCTCCCCTGGCATGAGTTATCTCCAAAGGAAAGGGTGGGTTTAAATCACCTTTACAAGAGCAGGGTGATGAGTAGATGATGAGTTACTGCCAAAACTTAGCACAGAACAACCAACGCTTTTCTGTAACTGCACAAACCATACATAGGATCACCTCACACGACAAACTTCTTCATTACCTGTGTTAACAAAAATTAAGATTTAGCTCTGTTAAGACTCCAGTTCCCAGACTCTGAGGTGCACGATTTCCCAGCTCTGTTGAGCTGCATGCTGTTTTCTAGCAATAAAACTGAGCGTCATTTGGGCCTCTCTAGTTACACCATTTCTTTCTGTCAGGCAGAATTCCTGCCTACAGAGCCAAAAAGCTACTGAATCTTTCCAGCTGACCATCTGTTAATACAAAGGAACCCAAGATCCAGTTGTTAACACATGACTCTCACACTGCAAACACACTTCCTGTTTCCAACTGGTAAGGTAATTTCCTCACTTTTATCATCACTGTTGCACACTGTGCTGAACTTTTTAAAATGATCTTTCCCACAAACTTGGCTCCAAAGTTTACTTCAACAGCAACTGTTTCAACAAAAACAACTCTGTATCTTGATCCCACACCGGATTGAAAAATTCCATTTGCAAACATCAACCTGATGGCCTGATAGCCCAAATTAGTTTTGGATAGGTAATTTTCTCCTTTTTAATGATGAATAATTAAACTAATCTTTATCTGATTTTCCTCCAATTTTTAATCACTTGTAGCTTTTTGTTTTCTATCATTCTCTTAATAAATCAGTTTCTTCAAACACAAACAGAAATGAAACAAACAACTTTCAATCTAAGGTTTGCATCTGTGCTTTTTGGCATAGAAAGATATTAACATTTGAAAGAAACACCTCTTGCATTATTTCTTCCCTTGATGAAAGAATTTATAGTCCCCCCCCACCCCATTGTCCCACTAACTTCCCTTTTCCTCCTAGCATGTCCTTTTCTCATGTTTATTTTCCAAATTCCTCAAAGAGCAGCAGACCTCTCCTCCAGTGATTGTACTTCTGAGAGATTACCCTGTTCCTGCCTGTACTTACAGGACACTGGGCAGAAGGAGAGAGGCAGTTCTCTCCATTTACATTTCCTAGTAAAACACATACTACCTGTTAATAGCCAAATTAATAGTTTCCCAGTGTTTAACTAACTCTACCCATAATATATTTCCTGGTAAGAGTTATAGTCAATTATAAAACAGTTATAAATCCATTTAATTTTTTAGTGTTTAACTCCCTGTTTTCTAAAACACTTCTGTTGTTGGAAATATTATCACAGTAAATAATGTCAAGTCTTAAATGTCAGTATAGCAGTAATTCTAATTATTCCCATCCTACAAAGAGGAAGTTTTGGATATAAATGCATAAAGTTATTTGTCCAGCTACAACAGTGCAGATTAATAGCAGTGCTGGATAACTGTCAGCCTGGGACACTCTGATTGGGAATCTATCTACTCAGATGAATTCCCCAAACAACTTCTTCACATGTAATTCTTTCATTTCATATGCAGCAGTTCTGAATACCAGGAATTTAGAAGCAAATTAATTGTCAAGAGGTAAAAAACTACAAAACAGAGAAATTATTTTAATTCTTGTTTGAGATGTAAGAGTTCAAGTACTTGTAAGAAAACAGTGGCATTTAAGAGCATGTTTTGAAACAGGGTGTGGTAAAAAGAAATAAATCACAAAAATAACAGAAGCAGTTGCTGAAAAAAAGTCTTTGGCATTTGAAATACACTTGAAAATTGCTTGATCCTATACATCTCTCCCTAAGTCAATGACACAAGAGAAAATATATTGGAGTTTTAGTCAATTTTTTAAGCTTTTGTTTCCATGACAGTTCTCCAAGTCTTGTCCTATACTCAAATTTGTGATGAATTAATTTTAGATCACACTGTGTGCTACACTGCCATGCATGCTGAAGTGTGTGTGCTGTCATGTTGGAACAGATTCACCCATGATTTTACTCGATTCCATGATTAAACTGCATGAAACATTTCTCTCTGGAAATCTGTCTGCATAGACTAGGCGTAAAACAGATTTATGACAGCTGAAGGATTATATGTCACCAAGTATTAAAACTTCAATTTTATTATCTGTCAAAACTTTTTCTAACTCACCTGACAGATCTTCAGAGAAAAAGGTTATTTGAAAGGAGACAGGTAAAATGACTGATTTGTTTCCCAATAAGGTGGTTCAAGCCAATCTCTGTTTTCATGTACTGACATTAACACTTAACTAAACTCACAACGTCTACACACCCAACATTCTTCAATGAAAACAAGAGAAAGTAAGGAATTGCTATTATCTCACCTCATCTTTATCTGCTTCTTCATCCACTTCATATAAATGAACAGGAAGCTTGTCTGGCTTTGCCCCTTTACTACAAAAGAAAAAGCTTCTGAAGTACTAGGAAATTTGTGATTAGTTACATATTTCATAGATGCAAAAATTGGGATGTTCTTTTCCTACTGAAGAGGAAAAAGCACAAGAATAACAAAGTAAAAGCATGTGTTTTTCATTAATTCTATTTCTTAGAAAGCAATTTTCCTCCTTTGTACACCTGCCCACTGTGTTCCTTTTGTTCTGCCTGTCACTGTCCTAATATGTAACTAAAGAGAACATTTCTCATTCACTGTACTCCTACTATCTTATGAGTAAGAATTCATACCTCCAACCACTGTCTCCTTGCAGGACAATGCATTTATTTAAATTCTTACTGTGGTTTCTGTTCAGGGTAAGTAAAAACCAGGTACCGACTTCTACAAAACCCATGAGTAGATCAGAACTTCTCACGAGGAAAGGTAACTATTTCTTAGCTGATAGATGCAGGAGAGCAGTTAGGGAAGACATAGATCTTCCAGAGTTGGGGTATTCAGAGTATTTAGCTACTCTCAGACATTCTAAGTTAAGGTTCTAATCTCTATACTCTTCCCAGAAAATTTAGAGAAAGTGGGAGAACATTTCTCTAGCAGATGGTTTAGAAAGTTTGTAACAGATGTCGGTTAGGCTCTTACTTTGAATCATCCTGTGAAAACCTGCCCTAACCATCTCAGTTAGGTTCTATTCCCCAAGCTCCTAAAGGGAGTTACAAAAGCTGCCTTTGAAGCTATGAAAACAGGATATTACCATTTTAGGTTCATCTCAACATTAGCCTGTTTTAGTTATCATACTTAAATTCACATTGTCAGTGATACAATGTCTCGTTTGCCTGTTAATAAGGCAATGTTATCACACCTTCCCAGAAAATGGTTTAACATGATATTATACATTCAAGTTCATCAATTCCATTCAACAAATCTTTATCATCTCTACTGACCATTAAACATGGATATAGCATATTTCAGTTTACATATTGCACATATTAATATACTTCTCTAATAAATAAGTCTATATCAAATGCAAAGTTCTTTCACAACTTCAATTTGTCATACCACTAAATAAACTAAATAACATACTTACTTTGGAAGCTGTCGAAACTCTCCTGAGTAATCTTCATATCTATAGTTAACAATATGCCAGTCTGAATTGTAGGTTTTGATGCACTGTTTTAATGAAAACCAGGTATCAGTATTAACTGGAAGAGGATTAAAGGCATTCAATAGACACAGCACAAGAAAACCTCTTAAGATATATCTGTTTATGAACTATTATGGTTACATGTCAATCTATGAAAGTTCTGTACACTTCCTTTCTTTTGCAATAGTCTAATGCAATATAGCTTTTAGGAACAAATTATACATTTCAATGGAATGTTATCATCTGCTATACAAGTATTTAATAAAACCAGAAAATGGTGAATGCACTCAGCATCTGGATTAACCATCTTCAGTTGTCCAAAAAGTTAAACCAGCATTTTGCCCCAGCTGAAAACATGGCCAAGCCTTTAGAAAACTCAGCTAAAGCTGGAAATATGACTGAGCCCTTGGAAAACTCAGCACAAAAACAGACACCTTATTAAAATAGAATATTCAATTGTGCACATACTGGTACAGAAAGCCAAAACCATATTTTCCTTGAATGTATACTCCCAATGCAATTAAATTAATACTTAAAATTTAACAGCATGCCTGCAGTGGTTGAAAAGCAATTATGTCATTAAGTTCTGATCTAGATCACAGGAAATACCATTTTACTCCACCCATATTGTTACAACATAAAAGTACTGATTTATCTTGGCTTTGAACAAAGTAACATAAAACTGACAAAATCTGTTGACAGAAACCATTCCATGCAAAATTTTACGCTACACAATAAACCTACATATACACAAACACGGCATCCAATAAATCGTAAATATTTTCTTTATATTTCAAAACACGAGTTTAATACTTGCCAAGCAATTGTTTCCGCAGAAACTCATTAAACTTCATGAATTACCTCTAACACTCCTCCCTTCTCTTGTCTATCCTCTTCAAATTTATCTCAGCAATGTTTAGGTTAGGTATTAAGGGTATGTATCAGTGCAGATAAATCACTTTGATGTAGATTCAGCTATCTGGAGCTCCTTCAGTTTTATTGGAGTTACAACAGACACTTACTTGTTTCAGATTTTAAAATATCAGTTTAAAGCATATCAGTAGAAAACCAGTAGATAATACAAAAAAAATGAAAAGCTATTAAGCCTTTAATTCCTTGAAGGCTTCAACAAGACAATTAATGAAGAGCAACCTCACAAAACCAAAGGAATGCCAACATAAGGAAACAGTTATAAGAAACTTTAGGGTTGAGGATGTTTCTTGTACATGCAGCATACAAATTGGACAGTCATAATGAATTTTGGCCTCCACAAGTGTTACAGTTGCGAATATCCCTGGATACAGATTGTTCCAGCAATCTGTACAAGATTATTCTGAACAAAGTAAGAATGGCTGGTGTGAGACACTTTATCAGAAAAAATAAGTCACAATGATTCATTCCAGATTTACTGGTGGATCCAACATTATGTATTGAAATCACCCACATTCATCTGGAAAAGCCAAAAGCATAATGAAGGTGGGGGAGAACCATCTGCAAAAGCCAATGACGCAAACAAAATAATTAAAAGCTATCCTGCAGTACTTCTTTTCCAGCCACCAATGGAAAAAATACTGGGTTTTAATACTGGGTTTTCCTGGAAATTTTGCCTTGAAATAATTGACAATAAATGGCAATAAATATTTAATTCTTTTTCCAGGGGTTATTTTTCTGTTTGCTTTATATGGTAAATGAAGGAGAAGAAAAACAAGTCAGGTGTAATATTGTTATTACATACAGTCACATGCATTTCAGTATTACCTCAGTTACAAACAGGCTCTGAGCTTCCTTCTCTGCATTTTCAGGAACTGTTGAACGAATGTATCGACTCTGTCGCTGCAATAATGCTGTCTGATAAACAACAAAAGTAATTAATGAGACTTGCAATTAAAGGGAAGAAGACACATTATGGCCATGCTCAGTTATACCACTATAATGAAGAAAAGCTCAGCAGAAAATATCCTATGAATATGCTGATTCAGAATAACCAATTAGTGACAATTTCCTTTCATTCAAGCAACGTGTTCCTTTTTTCACAATAATGGCAAGACTGGAATCAGTGAGAAATAGGTGCCATAGGACAGTTTTTTCCACCATATTGTCAACAGGGGGAAGAAAATACTAGTAAAAAATCATTTCACCATGACAACATAACTCCACCATTTTGAGGACAGACATGAAGGTAGTATTATTACTATGTATTAAAACTATTATTCAAAGAAGGCAAGAAAACCACATCAAAATAAAAGAGTAATTCAACTGCAGATCTCAAGTGACAAAAAAATGAGACTAGCACTGTCACTATTCCTATCCTATGCCAGAACTCAGAGAGGCAAAGGAAGGCTGCCGGAGAGCAAGAAATCTCTCTGTGACCATGAAATTCTGCTTCTCAGATCTGTGCTGAAGTAAGCCTTAGGATACCTTACATTTGTAAGTGAAAAAGATGAAACTTAACAAAACCTTCTGGACCACAAATGAAAATAATCAGGCAGCAATAGAACTGGTTTTGCACTGTGTGGAAAGGAATCTTATAGCTTAGGCTATCAGAGGTGAACAAGAGAGTCACACAGCCAGGGCCTGGAAGGGGGTTGTGGTCCCTCATCTGTTAACTGTACTCCACACATCCAGGAAGAATCAGACAAAAATGTGTCAAGAAAAAGCTCCACATGTTATATTGAAAAAGAAAGGGTACATAAGTGCATTGCCTTAACTTATCTCTGTTGAGAGTCTGATCCATAAGCTGATTATCTTGGTCATTACCAAAGCCTCACTCCATTAACTGGGGAGGGTATTTAAGAAAGAATATTCAATTACAGTAAAGATTGAAAGGGAAAAAAATAATCCTACAGTCATGGTTAACTCATCCATCTAGTGCAGAGCACTACAAGTGACAATGTTAACTCCTTGGATGGGAGAGGTGGGGAGGTATTAAAAACAAATACCACAAACCCCAAAATATTTCATGGGACCAATAAATCTTGCAAACTACAGTTAAAAAAACAAAAAAACAAAACTGCAAGAAGATATACATTTATACACTACAGCTTATAAAAAAAAGAAGCTTTCTTAATTCTAGAAGTATCTTCAAACCATACTAAGTATTTCACAAGCTGTGGAAATAAAAACTTCTATTAAGAGTATAGAACTGCCTTAAGAGTTGAAGGCCAGAATGTCTAGATACTCTTCCAAAGAAATTGTCTGATAGTTGATGAGAAATTATTTATACTTTATACAACATATAAATATTACATGCATATATTTTCTCCAAGTATACAGTCATACTGTGCTTTCCTAAAAAAATATTATTTTAAGAAAAACCAGATGCTAAGGTGGCATCTTACCAGGCACTTTTCATGGGAAACCGATGAGCTCATCAATCAAATTTTAACACTGTAGCATTATTTGGTAAAATTAGATTAGTTGAACATACTTTTAAAATGTCTGCTGCTGTTATCCTGCTACACAACTATCAATACAATAGTAAGGTCTTTTTTTAAGTTGTTCACACATAAAAAGATTTTTATCTTAGTACTGTATCAATATCCGTGACCAAACAGAAGAATCTGACTTGTCAATCTTGTTCATATTAGTAATTATTTTAATGCATCCGCCTCCTTCTCAGCATATCCATCAGCTGCAGTAGTGCATCAAAGAGCCAGGAAATGCAATGAGTGAGGTACTGTGATTTAGAGCAAACTCCTAAAAATAATTACTTAAGCCACACTACAATATTTAAAAAGCAAGCATGCACATAAATACTTGTTAGATTCCAAAAGAAAAATTAGGAAAGGAAGGATTGTCTTCTCAACAAACTTTCTTCGTGACTACATTGGCTGAACTCTTTCGTAAAAATGAAACTTTTCAGCTCTCTGGGTTTGAGCGATCATTTGAGTTATGGCAGCATCAGGAACTACAAAGTGTTTGTCTCATGCTCTCAGAGAAAATTAAAAAACCCTCTCAATTACTCTGCTGTCAAAACTAAGGAAGGCCACTTTTAACACGAGCCAGGACTCAGACACACTTACTGAGGCACACAGTTAACAGACTCTTACTGACACAACTTTCTGACTGAGTCCCAGGGATTTAGGATGTGTTGAGGTCTCAGAACAGGCCACAGCAGCAAGAACATTTCACCAAGTCAACCAAGGAGTACCCGCTACTCAAAACCTGATGGAATATGGATAGTGAACCCGTCCACAAGGAGTGCAGACTGCGATGGATATTCTTTCTGCCACAAGGTTGTGTTAGCCAGTGAGACTGTTACCACAGGGGCTCATGCTCAAGATGCAGAGACAGAAATTGTTTAAAAGACTCAGTGGAAAAGATGGCAAGGTGTATGTGAGATCCTGCCCTTGAAACAATCATGCGACAGAAGTGACTTAACCTTTGCATGGGAAGTGTCAGATCCTTTGGATAGGAAGTGCCACATCCTATATTATAAAGTAATTTCCAAACTAAATTGATTTAGAACAGTTGGCTAAAGACCTAAGGAAAAACACAAAATAGATTTTAAAGAGAAAAAATAATAGGGAAATTACTTTCAGCATTTCAAATTAGTTTATTGACCAGTTTAATCTGTGGTCTCTAAAATGAGGACATGACTTTTTTTGCTTTTCCTCTACTGAAGATGTGCCTTCTTATAGAATGACCTGGATTTAGTTTTACTTCTGCAAAGTTGGCATAATATCTATTTTCAGAAGTACTTAACGCGCATTAAATAAAAGCTAAGAGCTTTAAGTGAAAGTGTGTTAAATCCATATGGCTCAAGCCCAGAAATAACAAAGGTGAAACAACGTCAAAGCTAAGCACCAAAATGCCTTCAAATAACACTATGATAACTTTGCAAAGATAAATTTAATAAGGGTAGGAATGCACCCACATTTAAATTGCTACAAGCAAATTTAGCCTGTATTTGGACATTTCACAGGCAATGGGGAATGGATTCAAACTGAAAGAAGGCAGGTTTAAATTAGATATTAGGAAAAAGTTCTTTACTGCGAGGGTGGTGAGGCACTGGAACAGGTTGTCCAGACAAGCTGTGGATGCCCCATCCCTGGAGATGTTTAAGGCCAGATTGCATGGATCTCTGAGAAATCTGGTTTAGTGGAAGGAGTCCCTGCCCATGGCAGGGGGTTAGAACAAGATGATCTTTAAGGCTGCTTCCAACCCAAATCTTTCAATGGTTCTGTGATTTCCTTTAAAAACTGAGGTAGTACTAAAAAGTAAGGTATTTTGAAAGAAAAAGAAAAGATATTTAAATAAAGGGTGACTTATTGCCAAGTACACACTAGTACTGCTTTGGATGAAGGTTTCTTTAAATAATTTACCCACTGTGCAGTTAACATAAACATCACCAATTTTGCAGTCATTAAGCATATAACTTTAATGTGACCACTACCACCATAAAGGCGGTGTGTTTTAAACTAGTGCTATTTAGTTATGAAGCCATTTCATTATTGAGCAAATTACTGAAATCAGGGTGAGAAATTTACAAGCCATGAACAGGCACAAACTTGGATACAAGAGTATCCAATGGTTATAGTCATTCCCTGTTACGAAGGAGATAGCTCTTACCACCAAGAGGCTAGAAGAGAGATAGCCTTGAAAAACTGGCAACATTGTGACTGAGAGTAGCAAGAACATTAATAGGGATGTTCCAATGGGTGGCAGAAAAGTGGTTCTGTCATCATCAATAAACAAACACACTATATAGGCACCATAATGAAAAAGAGGATAAAAATGCAGCTAAAAACGAACAGACTATAAAGCATGAACAAAGTTTAGACACCCCACTTACTAAGAATGAAAACAAATTCAGTGATGCCAACAGCAATTCATGTCTCCAAACACAACACGACCTCCCCTATAGATTTGTTGAGAACAAGGGAGTAACCTGGTCAGTGAATTCAGTGCGGGAAACTCAGAGCTTGAGCTTGTGAAAAGCAGCAGAAACAATCTTCAAATGGTAAATCAAAAAAGACCCAATATATGGAGACAAAGCTGCTGATTAAGTGCTCTTCCGGTAACTACAGAAAAGCAAATCTTGCTATTATTTAGATATTATAGCATGAAGAAAAAAAACTTGAAAGAAAAAAATTGCAAGCCTACTTTTTTGGATTTGAAGCTCTGCACAAAGCAGAATAGAAAACATGTTCTTCTGAAAAGTAAACAAACTGCTACCAAACATATATAAAAAGAGAGAAAACATGTTTCATAACCTCAGCTAACCACATTTGGGACAATGGTAAATGCAGTTAAGTGGAAATCTGGAAAGAGTCCTGTAACTAGATAGCTGGCTGAAGAATAATCCTTCAAACTTTATGAGTTTTCCAAGACTGGAGCATTTTCTGTTCCATCCTTGCTTAAATGTTTCTTCGGTAGTGGTTTGAGCTTAGAGCTACTTCTGACAGCATGTTTAGAGAACAGTCATACCTGAATAGAAAAAGGTGAGTTACTGTGGTTTTTTTCACCCTTTCCCTCAGTAGACAAATAATTTCCATCAGGAGAAAGAGAAGAAGAGAAGAAGAGAGGAAACCTACATGTGATCCAAAAAAAGCCAGTTGTGGTGCAAGTTGCCATTTCTGATACAGACTAAAAATTCACATTGGTTCTCCTTTAATACTAGCTTCTCACACCTAATAAATTAAATTTCAGTTATCTAACTGCATTACCTGAAAAAGACAAAATCCAAATCAAGCACAAATATTTCTTTCCAATTTCTCTCTAAGTAATTTAAACTTCAACAGAAATTCAGTAGTGGTTTCATCAATGGTGCTTCTTTGAAAACATGCAGCTTCTTCTGTAATCTTCCAAAAATTATAGATGTGATATCTGGTACTGAAAGCTAAGTGTTTTCTGTGCCATTTTATGTGCTAGTTCTAGGGCCATGCTGAACAAAATAGTCTTACTCTTAATGTCATTATAAATTAACATTGCTGGGCTTCCTTTCCAGGCAAGGGCTCTTTAGATCATAATCAATTTAACGTGTGAGGAAGAACTTTGTAAAGATAAAAACTGAATGCTCTGAAAGGAAATAGCTTGAACAGGTTTCTAGACAATGGTAGGCGTTTCCACCCATAAACAGTTCTAAGAGTGTTTACAGGTAGTTCTAAATGTTCTAGCTCACTATTTTAAGTTCTTTTTGAGGGGGATGAGGCCAGTATCAAACATTTGAGCCACAGCTCACCCAAGAGCTGCTCACACACTGAGTGACAGCCACAAGTTAAGAAAGCGGAATTAACAATATTCAGCAAAGCTGAATGGCAAACACAGAAGATAGGCCATTATTTAAATTATTCAAATGATACCAGCAACTGTATCATGCCTAGTGATTTCAAACCTGTAAACATGGCTATGGAAAACTGAACAGGGTTAAAAGATTTAACTTACAAATAAAAATAACAAGCATTTAAGGGTTTTCTGTTCTCTGACTTGGGAATATTTTCTTAATACACTGAATGACAGGTTTAAATGCTTTGTGTTGTTGAAAACAAGCTAGATAGATCAAAGTAGTAGAGTCATGTGTATAATAAAAATATTTGGAGTAAGTTTGTGCCAGCAAGTGTTCCAAGGAGATAAAAGTTTGATAATACAGTTTGATAGTACAAACCAGTCTTCATATAAATCATGTATAAAATGAGATTCTGCCAAAAACTCTATAGGGGAAACCCAGAAAATTTGTTCAGATATTATATGAATGAGGGATAAAGAAACAGAAAAACTGACTATACTCCAAAACTGACTATTTGAAGGAAATCTTCTAATGCAACACACACTTTAATGACGGCCTTGATGAAATTCTGACCACAGAATCCAAACAAAGGATGACAAAAGATATTATGATTATGACAAAAGTCAGTAATTCCTTTAGAAGGATGAGACTAAGAACTATGGACTAGCTTCATTCATACAGGCCTGAGGATACGAATTGCAGAAGGTCACTAGAAACAGCAGTTAAACACTTCAGCCATAGCCCCAGACTGCTCAGACAAAACGCCTGAGGAAACCCTTATAGGTTTGTTTCTTCTCCATTGATAATTCAGAGCAGTTCACCGGAATGACCCTGGTAACTGAACCAGTCAATCAGATAAGAGCAAACTTAGCAGAAGTAACCTGGATTCCTCTTAATCTGTGATACTGAAGAGACACACAGAAGGGGATTTTGGTGGTGTAGCCTACTCATGCTTTTCAGTCCCAAAGCCAACACTTGGTGTAGGGTATCATCCTGAGTGATTCCGTATTTGAAAACTTGTATCAGTACAACTTCCTTTTCAAGAAGTCTTACTTCCATCCTATAAACTTTCACATGTGACTTTGAACACATGAAGCCCAAACTCCTCTCCAAATAACTGCAGTTTCCCAAAACCCGATTTTTTTAGCTCAGTGGGAAGACTACAAGTAGAATTATTCATGTCAGAATCAATGAAAAAGAAGTCCCCTAGACTGCAATAAAAACAGAGTCCAGCTGCATTCAGGTAAACACTCTAACAGGCCAGAGAGAATTCATTAAAAATTCAACATGTAATTTATAGGACTTTAAATGTCCTTCTGAAGAAATTCACCAACTCATCATCAACCTTCCCCATGGTAAACAAACTTAGCTTCAGTTACTTGGCTGAATAAAAGTAATTTACAGACTGTTCAGATGTCTGCATACTTTTCAAATACAGACATTTTGGGCATGTGGCCATAAGACTTTCCTTACTATTTACTCCAACTCCAGTCTCTAAGATGCTTGATAGTTATCCTAACAAGATCTACAAGAAATTTTTTTAAAGAGTGTACTTAAATAAACTATTTATTTAGATAAACATGGTCATTTAAAAAAATATAACAAGATTATCACAAAGCTTGGTTAAGTCCAGCTTAATTGAGTCAGAATTCTGTTATGAAAGAAGTATTTTGCTAGAACACAATCTTGGCTGAGACCATGCAGCTAAGAGTAGCAGACTGCATTTGAACAGGTTCATGTCCTTCACTATTAAGAACGGGGGAAAAAATCAGTTTAAGATTTAAAGAAAGCAGATGCTTTTTTTAAACAGACATCAAAATTTCCTACATCGGAAAGGGAGGGGGAATACCTACAAGTGGCTGATCATCTGCTTCAAAAGGCAGTAAAATTGCTGAGTTGCAAAAGTAGATCTTGAAATCTGAACAGATGAGGAAATTGTGCTATTTCTTCTGTACACAAAAGAATAAATGAAGCAGGGCAATGGGACTCATGGCAAAGACTTTGTGGGATTTTTGGAGCTAAAGAGAGTTAGAAACAAAGAAACAGGAAGTTATCACCTCATGACTACTACTGCTAAAAATCTGCAGTTAAAAAAAAAGAAACAAACAAAAAAAGTCCTAAACAAACAAATGAACAAACAAACCCCACAACAAAAAACCAGAGTGGATTAAATTACCTGAAAGTCATCATAAGGGAACAGTAGCATCTCACGTAGAGGATCATTCAAAATCTGTGTTTTCCTCTGAACGATGACATTTTCATAGTCTATTGGTTCTATAAGCTTTGGTTTTGCCTATGGGAAAAAATAAAAATCAAAATAAATTCAGGAATATTGAGGAAAAATTACAGTTGTTGACTTATTTTAGAAGTTACTCTTTAAAAATTGGCAGAATTATATTGCAGCTACATCACAAACACATAGTATTCAAAATGCAGACTTTGTCATATTATACCAAATGGGGAAGTGCAAGTGACAATTAGAGACAAGCATGTTGATTGCCTCAGAACTATTTCACAAAACACTGTAAGTCAGAGCTTATTAGCGTAATCACATATGTATTCTTGCTGCAAAAAAATTATAAAGAAATTACTAGTCTCTTATGTTGATGGCTGCCTTTGCTTGATGCATCCCAGAAAGCTCTGATCTGGGTTTAACAGGAATGAAAACAACCTTAGCTCAAAGATTGAGCTTCGTTTTAATTCAGTAGTAACCTGCAGCAGGGGCAGGCTAATTGACATTCCTCTTTCTTTATATTTTTTTCAGAATTCCCATAGGCCATCTACTTCCCTCTTAATTGCACGAGTAGCTTTCCTCAGTAACTGTGCATTGATTCCACATTAAAACCCCTTTCTGCAGATGAGGCACTACAGCTGCCCGTGCACAATCACACCGAGAAAAACCTTCACCCTGCCAAGCACTCTGTTAAGTGGTCAGATGGCAAAGCAGGTTTAGACAGAGCTCTGAACAAGGCAGCTGTGCCTTGGAGCGTACAAACTAATGCAAAGATGGGGTTATAATCTAGCTTGAACTTTCTGCAATTTAACTCGTGCATCACAGTACCAGACATAAAATCACAATTTTTAACAAGTGGGAATTACAAGAGACTTTAGTAATCATTGTTTCTCAAGATCAGTGGAACTAATTTACACGTAATGTATACTAAAGGTAATTGTAGCAGCAAGACCAGCTTCTGTCATCATTAAAGGTAAAATGACAAGCTTTATATATTGTTTTGTGTAACTCACGACAATAACCTTGCAAATTCTAGTTGTCCTACACAGAACAAATATCTCTATCAGTAACTGCTATTAATCACTAGAATATTAATAATATTCCTGAGAAACCCTACAAGTGTTTTCTTCATCCAAAAGTGAATGAAATAAATTTGTTTTCCAAGGAACTACTAAAGCTTTGGTCAGAGAAAGTTACCAAAGTTTCCACGCTTAGTTCACAGGCTTCTCAAAAGCTTTTTGAGATTCCCTCATATCTACCAAACAGTAATTTTCCTGGTAAGAAAAATGTGAGAACAGAACAAAGCATAACAGCTGAAGAGGCAAAAAAGAGCAAAATCTGGAAAATAAATCTACCAAAAATGATGAACAAAATGTAGCTTTGTCAAGAAAAATAGCTACCATTTACAACCACATGGGAAGGATTTACTAGAAGTTCATTAGCTATATAACATATCCAGCAATAATTCTAAGAGCCATGATTATGTTGTGCTTGACATCTTTCTTCTCAGATGAGATGGAGAAGAGCTGTTCAGTTCACTCCATATTGTACTCTGACACATTTTGAGAGCTTACCACCTGAACTGCAGCTAGTGCTACATCTTCTCCTGTCATTCATGAACATGAGTTATCACAAAGCCAAGAACTAACACCAGTGTCCATCAGAAAAGGCTTAAGTTTATGTTCATGTATCCATCTGTAGCTGAAATGGTTGGACAATTTAGCTCAGAAAAGCAGAAGAGAAGTAGGAAAACAAAACCTAAGAAAAGACTACACTTTCTCTAATGTACTAATTATACAAAATATTTCAGTTGCCAGTTTGCATTTAAGTATTCAGACTGCTACAGTGAATCCCAAGCTAATGAAATGGTGCATTCCACACTTCCTTAACACCTTCTTCACAGAATTATTTGAAACATTTCCTACATACCGACACTGCAAAATTACCCCTTCATAATATTTCAGGTTCAGCAGCCCCACTGTAACAGATTGTCATAACCTGTTCTGATTCCAAATAAATTACAGTAATTTCACCTACCCCCTCCAACTCTTCACTAAGGCAATAACTGTCCATTACAAATTCTCTTCCTTAAGCACAGAGATAACAGAATACAAAGAGCATTTAAACTTTACTGGTCTACAAATGAAGTACAAGGTAACATATCAGTCAGAAAACAAAACACCCTTTGCTCACCTTTCTCTCACTTTCAGTGTAAAGGATCTCTCTCTACCTATCCAGGCAAGCAAGAAGCCCACCTGCCAACCAATGAGCTTGAGCTCTTATGCAATACACTCTTTCTTAAGTTAAAGCAGGGTTTAGAGACTCCTAGAGTAACATGGCCCAGTCACTCTTCGGTCAAGTTTGCCTTTCCCACGTGACCATTCCATCTCAAGAGTTTGTCGTGACAAATTATACACAACATGCTGCAGTGACAGGTTGGTTTTTGAGAGTAGTGCAGCATGACTGACCTTTAGGAGAAACAAAAATAAATACCACAAATTAAACTGTGCCTATCAAATGACCAGCAGAGAAGGACCATTTGATTTGTGTATACAATCAGTCTCTGCAGTTAGCTTAAAAGATTTGGCTTCACAATTGGCTTAAACTAATTAAAAGCAGGGCTGACAGTAGAAGGACCCTTCCCCTCTCTCATGGCACGTTTCTGAGCCTTCTCACACTAAGACCAGCAACTGAGCCAGAGCTTTTGTGACAGATTAAGAGGTGATCTGGCTTGAGAGGATTCCTTCCAACCAGGAGCCTTCCAGTCAGACTGTGTCTGAAATGCAGACCAGAAGGCTGTGTGACCACTTGTGGCAATCTGGGGAGCTTTTCAAAGGGAAGAAAAAACGCACGTATGGTCAATGTCAGAAAGCTCACACACCAGGACATCTACTATCTGAACTAGCAAGTGGACAGATCACAGCCCCAATTCCACAACCTGGTAGCAAGGGAAAGCTGTCATCCCAAATGGGTAATGGATTTTAACATAGTGCTGCACATGTTAGGCATTCTCATCCACTTCTCCCTGGTGCTGAAGAGCTACACCCATCTTCCTGTTAATTCTCTTGGGAAGGTGATAGGTGAAGACTGGAAGAAAGCTAGTTCTGGCTTTTCTCATTTAACTAGCAAAATCAGAGGAAAAATATTACTTTTAAAGCCAATATAACTAAAATTATTTCATGGGCATCCAAAAGCGTACACACACACACACATCCACCCTTGTCTAGCACAGCTAATTCAAAACCCAAAGATGCATATATTGCAGCCTTAAAATTCATCCAATTAATTGCAAACGCCTCTCTCTGCCCTGCAGTCACAAAAATGGTTTACCACAACTATAAAATTTATGAAAATGAATCTTAAAAGAATATAAGCTTTGCTTACATTTTGCTTGCATGCTGTAAACACAAGACTAAAAAACAAAAACTCCTCCCTCATGAGAAGCTTTTAAAGAATCTAAAGCTCACTGTAGCTGACGTCTTGAATACAGACCTCTCCTACTTAATCAGTAAGGTACTTGATATGCAGAAATATCATTTATGTAAAAATGAATGAAGAATTTTCTTCCTCAGGTTTCTCCTAACTGTTACTCATTTCTTTCTTAGTCATCTGTCAGATTCAAAAGGAAGAGGATGTTTTATCAGTTTGAACCAGATATGAAAAAAGAAAACAATAAACAACACACTGATACTGGCATTCAGCCAGACTTAAAACAGCGCAAGGAAGCAGATTCTCTCTCAGGCTCTTCTACATTAAAAAAAAAAAATCTGGTCTATTATTTCATGTAATATAAAAGAAAATATGTTGGGTAGTTACAGGACTGTTAAACACGATTTATGGACCAGCTGACACAGATAAAACTCAGCCCAGTCAAAACTGCAACATCAAGTTTATAGGCTCTAAAAGTCAGGTTTTCCAATAAGGCTTAACTTTTCCTACTAATCTGCAGCCAACAATATTTTTATTTCTGTAATCTAGGAAAATGCTAAGAGCATAGCGGTTCATGGCTGGTCTTGAGCCAGCCAAAGCTATATTTGTTGAAAGATAAAAGAGCAAATTTTCTGCTGTACCACTTTAGGTTTTGCCTGAGTACTGTAAGCATGGAAACTTATCAGAAGTAAGAAATATTTCAAAACAGCAGTCATGACACTCACACAATAATCATTTTAATCTATCAGAATGCAGTTTATATATCTGGACAAGCAGTGTCAAAATTCATCAGATAAAATAAATTTTAAGCTAGGAGTTCAGTGATTGCCTACATTATATATTACAGAAAAAACCCCACAGTACCTGTTTTTCTTGCATGCTTAAATTGAAACATTAGTTATTGTCCAATTCTCTTGTCAGAAAACAAAAGATGGTAAGGCTAAGCACACTGAATATTGTTTGACTCCTGCTAAAAACATTATTTCCCTTATAAAAACATGTTTGGCAAATACACCTGCAAATTATCAAGTTCCCATAAGGAGTAAAACAAAGCTACAGGCACTTTATATGCAGGTAGCAGCATATAAATAGATTAATAGGTGTTATATATTTCTTAATAGTGGCCTGAGGAAAGCCACTGAGGACAAACAGTAAGATTATTTAATACTAAATATGGATAACAGCTCCATGTATCTTAATATCCCACAATAAACACAAAATAAATTGCCCAGAGGTTTTAAAAATTAATTAATTCAAGAAATTATTTGTATCCTAGAACTTACTCTTAACTATTACATTTTATACTGCCAACTTGTTTCCAAGCAGAAAGATGACCTCCAAGAGACCCAGCTTCCCAGAAACATCATCTGTTTTGATAAGCAGTCACTACTTGTGACTATCAAAACGCAGCTGGACAGCAGGCACACTCATCCAGTAACTTCTACAACAGCTAGCACAACAGCAGCTCATCCCAAGCAGGGTTTTGAGGCACCACCTGGAAAATCTAAATGCTTTTTCCATGGACTCTTCTTGCTTGTTAACCTCAAGAGCAAAGTTATGACACAATCTAATTCAAATCACAGAGACTCAAGAGAGCACACACACTGGCATACTGGCACTGGAAGCACCAGATAACTCCGTCTGTGAACCTACCCACCTAATCAGGAAAAGTTCAATCAGGCACAGCACACAATCAAATAACAATGTTCCAATAACACATGGGATGCTTCCAGTTACAAATACCGAATTCCCTCAATACTCCAACAGACTTTCAGTGAACTACATTTAAAAAAATTAAGTTAATATGACATAAATTAATACGACAAAAAAAACCTGTTGCGTCCTGACAGCTGAGTCTATCACATCTTTATAAAGAATATTTAAATCGAGTGCAATTAGGCAAATCATACCATAATTGTACAAAAGGAATAGATTCACACCTGAAAGAATATGTTAGACAATAGTCAATGAGAAGTATTACCAGAGTAAACCAGAAGCCTACTATTCCATATGCTTTTGAGAATTGCTATCTAGTGTTAATCCCAGGTTTCTAACCCAGGAAACAAGAAATTCTGATGTTTAGAATTCATTACAGCAACCAGCAACTTTGTCAGTCTTAGTTACTTTGCATTACTGCACCCTGCACCAATGAGAGGGTTCCTACCTTCATTGTGCCAGTAAAAATGTAGTGCAACATCACAGCCCAATGAAATAAAAATGGACTCAAATGTCAGTGTCAAATGAAATTTATCACTTTATGCTTTGCTTTGCACCTGGCAGCACACTTGCTGCAGGTTACTTGCACCACTTCATCTAGCTTTCCTCAATAACTAGACAAAAGGGATCTTTTTGTCATCTTATATATATAGATATATACCCAAGTGTATATATAACAGATTAATAACAAAATAGCAATGAAATGACAGTGAAGACATTTTTTATGTGACCTATGAGAAACCTAAATGTTCTTCCCTTTAAATATTGACCTTTGTGTTGAATGCACACACTTCATCTAAAACTGAAAAAAGGAGAGCAAATACTGGAGGTATACTATTCCATGAACATTAAATCATGTAGTATTTGAAAAAATGTAAGGAGATGCATCATAAATGGTGATAAGTAAACACAGTATTGTTTTTTACTTTTTTCTTCTTAAGTAAGTACATATGCCTTGCTGATTAGCTGCAGTACTCCAAGTATCTGCAGAAACACTAATATCCTCTCTGAGTATTCATGGGGGAATAAAAACAATTCTAAATAAAGTTAAACATTCCAAAGGCAGGAAAGCACATACAAGATTAGCTCATATTGTCCTGATGAAAATCTGGACCAGAAATCAGAACACACCCATCCAAAAAAACCCCACGTTTTACTAACAACTCTCTGAATAGAACAAAACTAAAAAAAACAGTGACAGGAAAAGAAAGTTTGTCTTACTAGCACATATGTAAGCTTTCAGTTATATACAGTAACAATTCCCAAAAACTTACAGATGAGCATTACTAAATAGAGATGGCCAAAATGTTTTAGTTCAATTCTTAAATACATAGTGTGAAGCTCAAATAAGGGGGAGAAGGGACACTACAATTTGAGGATCACCCCACTAACTTCAACTACAGCCAGACAAATAAAAAGAGGACCAGCAGCAGCAGCAATTAAGCATGAAATAATACTAAATAAAGTTGACATTTCAGTAAGAACTATCAAATACTTCTTTCTACTGATAAATAAGTACAAGTTAACCAATCCTCCTCTGAAGAGAATTGGTGGATTCATTATAGCCCACTTACTGTGTTCTCCTGCTGTACTATTAAAGTTCCAACAGAAGTATGTGTCTAGCGCTGTTTCAGACAAAATACTTCTTACTTGATTATTTTCCCCACATACAGAAAACTTCCCTTTTCCTTCACTGGAAGCTATTTTAAAACTTTAAATTCCTAAATAATGTGCACTGAAAGAATTGAAAAGTCCTTTAACAGAAGTACTCATTCATTATTTACATAGTTCTTTGATAATTTAAGTAAAATTTAACTGTTACACACACACACAGTTTAGGCAGTACAAAGATATATTAACTGGAAGATATACTGGGTAATTAAAAAAGAGAGGTGCTAGGAAGAGTCTTAAAGCATATGCAGTTTTCATGCTAGGTTCAAAGAGCTGTAAAACTATGCTAGACAGAAGAGACTGAAAAGCAGCTAGTCTGAAAGCCAAATTCCGAAGTCACACTCAAAGAGAACCAAAGATCTGATAAACCAGAACAGCAAAAATCAATTTAAAAGGTAGACAATACATAAAGAATCAAACCTAAATCTTAATTGTAAATTATTCACAAGTAAGATTGCTGGAACTTCTCATCGGCGTCAGGTTAAGTAGCTTTTCATTGACAGAGACAACTGGAATTACTAAAGGGAAGAGACAGCTTGTTTAAAGAATTCTTACCAGCACAACCACAGGACTCTCCGCTTCCACTTCACAAGGACCTGCATCCTTGCCTTTCTGTGGAGATTCCACAGTAAGCTCTTTCTTAGGATTTCTGCTTGTTCTTGCCTGCATTCTTTCATTGAAAACACAGACTGCAGCAAAACTTTATGCTTTTTGGCATCAAAGTAACCAACATGCCAGTGATCCAGTGAAAACAAAAGCTTTTTCTCTGGCACAAGCAGCACAAAGTACAAACTAGTCTAACTTCTCAGCTGCAGTTTGCTAAATCTGTTATGGTGGGAATGCATGACAGACAAAGGCCAGCCCCTAAGCATGCTGTATTCCTCTGGGGAGGGGAAAAAAAAAAGGTGGATCCATTTTAATGCCTTAAGGTTATGAGCCAAACACAAAAGAGAATGTGCATATCTAAAATTACCACATAAAACAGGCTTAGTCTTTTACAGCATGTATAAAATCAAGGTTTCAATAATTTAAAAATATTTTTAGTGTAACAATTAGTCACTTATTGACAACTGTGTCTCTTTAGAAGTATAAAACCCTAAGTATTGTGCTTTTTAAATTTTTTTGCATTAATGTCACTACTCATGTGCTATCAACAACCAGCCACCAACCAAGGACATTCCTCATGATCAATGCCCTGAACAGATACATTGCTCTTTTTGGGGGTAGGGTGGGCATGATCTTTTTTATTAAAATCTGTATTAAAACCCATATTAAAAGTTTCATTTAATACCAAATTGCCTTCACAGTAAAAATCTTACTTACTCTACAAAGATGCTAACTCAAAATAAAATTCAAAAAACATCTTTATACCTTTAACCCTTAAGCACTTAACTCTTCAACTACCAGTATCCCTCTTTCCTATCTTCAGCCAGTTAGCTCACTGCTGCATTGCACATTATTTGTGCTCATTCCTCACTCCTCACAACCCTTCAACACTGTAGGTGTCCACCACTGATCACCATCCAAAAACACAGAGAAGACAATGGAACAAAATCTTCACACATTTTGAGAGAAGATTTGGGGGAACCTTGGTTGTGCAGCCACGAAGAGCAGCCTGCCATCACTCGCTGCCTTTGGCCAGTACAAAACCCTGCAGGGTGTTTCTCTCCTGTCTTGTGAACAGCCTGCACAAATGTCTCTTGGCCTCCAGATATACAGGCTACAACAGTGCTCAGTGATTGCTATCTTCATTCCTGTCCTTAATTACAACATAAACTCAAGTCATGCTTCAACTTTGCTTTTTTAACCCAACCTATTCTCTTTATACCACTACTTACAGGCACTGTTCAGCACACACATACAGTGGCAAAATAAGAAGTAGCAATTTTATTGGCATCATTTCTGTGCAATTGCAAAGCAATTTTGTATGCAACCCAGCTGACATTTTTGGAAATTTTTAGGGTTTGATTACTCCAACTTCCTCACACCGTAGTTTTAGCATATGCTAAATTCCTCCTGGGTGAACTGTGACGAGCAGTTTTCTCCAGGTTTTGAGAGGAATATAAGTCCCCAGAGAAGCATATCCCTATTTTAGACTCTCTGTCTACTAAGGAACCAGACAGCTGTGGAAACTAAGCCACCACCTTCATTCAATTCTCTTGGGACAGTTAGTTATCTCACTTCAATGTAACTAACAATCAAAATTGAACTTGGCATGAATTTTTATCTATTCTCTAGTAGAAAAGAAAGTCACCCTAAACTGCAGAAAGCAGATGAAGTTATGGAGAAGCATAAATATCCTCCTTTATTGCTAGTATTTTTAAGACGGCACAACTTCAGGTGCAGGTTTCTTATTCTTCAGACCTAATATAAGATGTTGCTACCCCTTTCTCTTCCCCTTCTCCCCACTTTCACACTTGTGTAACATACTGCTATTTCAGCCTACACTCATGAAACTGAGTCTGAACAAGAGCTTGCCCATCCCATCCACAATGCATGTACATTTTTAAAGAGTGGACTGAAAGAAATAATAACATTTTAGTCCTGATAATAATGATTTATCATATTTCTGACTTTTTCTCTAGGAGATAACAAGATCAATCCATGTACTTTTTAAGTTGCCTCCCACACACTGAGACACCAAACTCCAGAAAACAGTACTTTATGAAGTGTCATTAAGAGTTAAGAAGGAAATCAGCAGCTTAGTCAAATTTACAAAACAGATCTTCCTGTGTAAAGCAAGGTAGACAATAGTTCAAGAACATTTAGTTACACTTTTTATTTTGCACCAGCCCCTTTTGTTTTCAGAGAACGGAAGCACAAGAACAGCTTCGACTAAATTACACCATTACTTGAGGATGCAGCTGCCAAACAGGAATTTGTTTCATTGAGATGGTCTGCAATCATACTTAACTGCAACCAGAAATGCACAACCTTATTATGCAAAAGGCATTTGTGAACACTCACACTAATAAAGACTTAAAAATTATATACGTTTTAAAGAGTATTTCTTCAGCTTAATTTAACAAAGGATTCTTCTTCTAAATGGCAACATTATTTTACCCTGGTCAGGTATTCTCTTGAATGCATCTGGATTACTTTAATACAGTATAAATGTGATTTTCTTTCCCTGCCATTCTTCCTATTCTTCTCAAAACATGATTATGGACAAAAATAAAGCCAACAGGCTAACATTTTTATAACATCAGCTTAAAGATATAGAAGCTATTTTTCCTTACTGAATGACTAAAGTAATTTCTAGCCTGCATTTCACTCACAGATATACCATTAGAAGAGGTTCTTTCATTTAACAAAAACAGAAGTGCTAGGCAGTATCTCTGGAACTGTATCCTGCATGAAATAGACCTTAACTGCCAAACTGATGTGTACTTCCAACATTTATTTTCTGCTGAGGACTTAGTGATTACCTCAAGGATTTAATTAATTTAAAAACACTTAGGGGGAAAAAACAAATGAACAAAAAAACCACAGCAAAAATATCAAAGCAAACCGAACAAACAACATCCCAAGAGATATTGTTTATCCAGACATCACACAGTCAAAAGATTTAAGCTACTTTAATAAAGTAGTGTATTGAAGCAATTCACCAATAACACATTAAGATTCAAAAAGTCAAAGATAAAAACCAGAACTTTAGGACATGAAGAAAATTTTATCATCTTGTAACATGACCTGTAGTTTTAACCTCCTTAACTGCAATTTTAAAAAAACAGTAACAAAAAAAGTATTCAATTTGTTGCATCAGTCAGCTAGTTACCTCAGTAACAATCAACAGAAAATCCAGGAAAACAATGCACACACAAAAAATGTCACTGTACAACAGCTGACTGCATTTCCAACACAGCTCCCAAAACTGTGGGGAAATTACTAGCTATCTGCAAAATAACTCACATTATTATGGAAACAATGCAATTCATCTTTTTACAAACATAGTGGCTTGAAGGACTTCACATGGTACTTTTAACAACAGTAGTTTTTACACCACTGCCGACAGCCAAATATTTGGCTCCCTTCTTGCATCATATACTCCTAAGGAACTGCCTAAGTAATTACAAAATTACATAGGTAACAAAAAGTTCTCAGTATTTCTGGCATACCCCAGTGATTCATCCAGCCAATTTCTGCCCAAAAGACAATTTCCTCACATACACTTATTCTTTCAAATCACTTTTCACTTCAAGAACTTATTTAGCTAATGCACGGTATCACATAATAAGAAGTGAGTGATGGTAAGGGAAGAGGCAGCATATGAGAATTTCCTTTGAACTTTAATGGACTATCCAGCCTCCTGGTAGGGACAACCTAAAATCTGAGTAGTTTGGTTTGATGGCCCTTCTTTTTCCTACTTAAAGTCTGCATCAAGATCACTAAACCTACTAGCTATAATTACAGCCATCAAACTTCCCTCTGTAAGTTGTTCTAGGGAAAGAACTGTCCTTAACCTGTAGCAGCTGGGGGGGAGCAAGAGAAGAGGAATAATATTACTGAAGGTTTGCAAGTCCTGTACATGGGAAAATAGAAGGATTTGATATTTTTTACGAAAACCCTACACCTGTTCTCTACTCCTTTGCAGCTCTAAATTTCCTGGCAACTCGCAGCATCTCAAAAAATAATTCAAAAATGAGAAGAATGGATAACTACAGGGGTGTTGATACTTTGTTTTGTTAGGGCTTTGGGGGTTGGGTTTTTTTGGTTGGTTGGTTTTTGGTTTGGGCTGGATGTTCAAGGCAGTAGCTCATCTGAAAATATGGACCCACTTTAACAGAATCACAAGGACCATTAAAAGCCAGTACTTCTTGCTCTCATCTGTATTAGTACAAGATATTCCAGCTCTGCCCTTCCACATTTGGCAGCCTGCCTTGCAGCTGTATTCAAGGCTAACATTTCACAAGTCAATGGAAGATTCAGTGTTGCAGCTATACATATCTTAATGCTGCCAAGTTTCATAAGTGACCAAGAGATATGTGCTTCCCTGGAAGAACATATTCACAAGTTCAAGAGAAAGGCTGATAGCAGATGGAATGCAGTATGCAGTTCACCTGGCAATTCCCTGCTGTCCACACCACAGTCAGATGAAACAGAAAAAGTTATATAAAACTCAGTCAGGAAGATTCCTTCTATGGCAAACACTGCAAA
>VZTZ01003465.1:403870-419226 GCA_013400955.1 Drymodes brunneopygia | reverse complement strand
GGGAGGTGGCTTCCTACTGTGTAGCACCAATCTTACATGATTTTTTCCAGGAACAATTTGCTCCTAGAGGAGAATGTTAATTCACCTCTCTCCTTGGGCTGAAGGAAGAGCACACTTTTGCTTGCCCTGCAACTACAGAAAATACAGAAGTGCCTCGGACTTCACACTTGAGAGTTTTAAGAATCAAGAACATTGCAAGAGTTAGCAGGTGGTTCCCAGCTTTGAGTCTTCAGCACAAGACCCACATGTCTGAGTGGGTCCAGAGGAGGGCCACAGTGCTGAAGGACCTCTGCTCTGACAGGCTTAGAGAGCTGGGATTGTTGAGCCTGGAGAAGAGAAGGCTCCAGGGAGACCTTAGAGCACCCTCCCACTATCTAAAGAGGGCTGATGACAGAGCTGGAGAGGAACTTTTTACAAAATCCTGTAGTGATAGGTCAAGGGGGAATGTGTTTTAAACTGAAGGAGGGCTGGTTAAGATGAGGTATTAGGAAGAAATTCACTAGTGCAGGGGTGGTGAGGCACTGGCACAGTTTTCCCAGAGAAGCTGTGGATGTTCATCCCTGGAGGTGTTCAAGGCCAGACTGGCTGGGGCTCTGAAAAACCTGATCTAGTGGAAGGTGTTCCGCCCATGGCAGGTGGGGTGGAACTAGATGATCTTTAAGGTCCCTTCCAAACCAAACAATTCCATGATTCTATGATTTACTTTAATTGCATTTAATTTCATGATAGAATAGGGTACCTACATCCATAGCTGACTCAAATGAGCACTTCAGGCTGTTCCTAAAGCAAGTGGATAGAAGTATTAATTGAGAAAGAGGAACAGAGATGTGAACTCCATTCCATTTGCTCATTAAATCTAGACTCTAGTCTGAAAAGCCCCACCCGTGCAGCTTCTCAGAAGCTTCACAGAAGCCTTCTCATTCCTCAAGCTGATATAAAGCTTTACAGTGGGTTTTTGGGAGTCTTTTGGTGGGGTTTAGGGTTCTAGGGTGGTTTGGGTTTGGGTTTTGGTGGTTAGGGTGGTGTCAGGGTTTTTTTTTGTTTGTTTAATGAGGTTGTGTTGTTCTTTGGGTTTTTTTAGCTCCAGACATTTTGATTTCTTTCAGCACAAGATATCCTGTACCCCCAAGATTGTTTGCTGCAACATTCAAAGGGAACATGATTTCCACCTAGAGGTAAATTGGTGTCATATTTTTGGGTTGGACATTTTTCTGTGCTAGTCCAACATATACTGTCATGGATGAACAACTGTTTATGCATGTAGACTTGACCAACTATCCTGATTTTATCCTTAGGCCTAAAGATTTTTTTTCCTAAAGATAAAATGCTTAATCTTATCTTCTGCATGCCAGTGCACTGAGCGCCTGCCAACCTGGTTCTGATAGTCCTCTCATGCATCTTTCAAAGACGTGTATTTGATGTAGGTACTACACACTTGGTGAATATGTGCTGCAATTTCCCCTGCTGAGAGGGCAGAGGGATACAAGGACATGGACATTCAAGCATTCTTCCCAAAGCAATCTAATGGAAGGTCAAAACAAAAGAAGCCTACAGAAACCATCAGGAGATTTTGCCAAAACTACAAGTCAGCACATCAGATGCCAGGTTTTTATTCAGCCAGAGCACTAAGATGAAAGGAGATAAAAGAAATGCTCTAATTCAAGTGGCCCATGAACAAAACCCCATGCCACAGCTAGATGCTGTACTCATACATATCTGTTTCTTCCTTATTAAGAGGCTTAATGAAGCCTAATGCTCCTGTTGCTGATGAATAAAAGCCACTCTTAATACAGTTACAAGTTCAAGCAAGTTATAAGAAGGTAACAACAGACTAACCCATACAAATTGTCTGCACACCATTACAGAATTGCTGCATAAGCGGTCTGAGCATATTAAAATAAAACAACATCCACTTACTCAGCACAATTACTTCCTTAGAACTCTCTCCTTTATATATTTCTACTGAACTTTTGCACCTCATATAAACAAGTTTTATATTAATTTGCAAATTTGGACAGCAAGAATACACCTTAATATAAGCTGTTTAGTAAATTAAGGCTTTTAATGTTTATTTAAAATACAACATAAGTTAAATTAAGGAGAGTCATTTTTTAAAAATTATACATATATAGTTGACTTAGAAATCAAAATATCTGCAACTTGAATGTCTTCCGTGGAGTTATTTCCAGAATGAGGTAGCTTACCGCTGTCACTAGTCAATCTTCCCACATGCCCAGATTTTGGTGTATCTTAAAGATGTCACAGTTTATTAATAAACCAAATGACTCATAAGCAGCACAGGAAAAGCAGTCACCAAATAACTCAGGAACACCTAATGATGACGCTGCTGTCAAGTCAACTGGTAACACAGACTAAGATACTGCACCTACTAAAATGTAGCAGGTTGTTTCCAGCCAATGTACATGTACTATCTTAAAATGCCCTGCATTTCTCCTCAGAAATTGTGTAAGCACAGTTTAGGTAACAGACATTTTCCACATCAGGCATAACAAATTTAAAGACTACTTAAAATTATTAGGCCCCATCTTGCACAAGCTACAGTCATCATACTACCTTAAGTACATTTACCAAGCTACAAGGTTCTAAAGCTTAATGAGAGAAATGGCAGTGCTGAACAGACCATTAGTAGCAAACTGAGCAGAAAGCATCTCAAGCATGAAAAAAAAGGAGTTGTTTTCTGCGATTTTCAGACAAACACATGAAAAAAAGTTAATGTCCTTCAGCCCAGTCTGTCTCGCTTCAGAATTTTCTAGCTCCTCCATAGGTGCTGGTAGCACACTCACCTCAGCTTCTTCCATCACTGAATACTTCAAGGGGCTTGTTAGCAAGCCTCAAACTTATTAAATTTTACTAGTTCTATTATCACCACATCATTCACCTTTCCTCATTTTCTACCTTTGTCAACCACCCAAAATAGCTGTTTAGGACCTGACTTGTACATTAACATTTGACTCTGAAACAATGATTGCTTATACAGTGATAACAAAAAAAAAATTGAATATAAAAAGAAGTAACAGGCAATATAATTCTGAAAATTAATGTTTAAAAAAAATCACAGGAAAATTAAGACAAATTAAGTAAAGTAGCTAAGCATCCAAGCTAGTATTCTGAAACTATATCCTTCCACTTACTACAAAATTAAGCACATTAAAATGTCTTCTCAACATTTGCCAAAATAAATATGCCCAAGATGGGCATTTGGGGAAAATATAATTTCATTAATTTTGATGCAACTTTTAACGGCATCTCAAACTAAATTTAAAATCTTTTATTAAAATAAAGATGCTTATCCATGTGGACCTAAAGACCCTACAAGGTCCCATGTTCTAGTGGTACAAAGTGATAGGTTAGAAATGTTCCTGAAGCTAAGATACAGCATTTTCATTGCAAGTTTGAATGACATGAGATGGACAGAAATAAACTGCACTCCTGAGAAGACATTCTCACATGGGCTTTATTTTATCTTTCCTTCAAACAATCAAAAGAGTAGACTCTCTTAAGATAAAACTCTAATTTTTTTTCTAGATTTAACTAGACTTTAGATTTAACTTCCTGATATCTGGGTTAAAGGGTAAATAAGAAAAACATATGCTAAATCAACTGCCTCTGCCTCCTTACTTTCTTCTCAGAAGAGGTGATTTTTCCTTCAAGGAGAACTACTTCCTGAAAGTTTCCTATTCACAGGAAATTTTCACCTTATTAGCACTGATTTTACAAGAGGATCAATTTGTTGTTAAATTAAAGGACTCCTTGAAATTCACTGATGTTTTGACAATAGCTCTGTATCAGGAGATATTTGATCCAAAGTGTCTAAACAGATCTGACAGCAGGTACAACCAAATAAGCTAAGCCAAGAAATTGCAGCTCAGATATGTGTTACAGCACAGACAAAGAGGTGAAACCACACAACCACTTGCATCTGTTGCAACAACCACCAAAATAAAAAACAACACAAGTGACACTGCTTTTGGTGTCACTCTTTTGGCCTTGGCCGTACAAGTTCTCTTCAGAGATGAGATTCCTGGAGCCTTCACCTCAATGCACAGTCGCTCAGTGAGGAGCAACTTAATTTCCTCCCCCTGAAAGCCACCACTTTGGAAGGGAAAGAGCTAGACAAGCTAGCTTTCACAGCAAAGAGTACAGATATTTTGTAATTTAAGAGACACAAGTAATATACTTCGACATGTTCCATAAAATCACTTGTCGCTGTTGCCAGGTTTACGCTATCTTTCCCCTTCTTCCCATTTTTCAGAGAATCCCAACTTTCCACTCTTCAGGGCTAAGTCAGTAGCAACTGCTCCCCAGCTTCAGACAACACCTAAGTAAGCAATAGCCAGTGCCAGTTCTGACAATCAAGAGCATGACCTTTAAACAAAGTCCTAGGTTTTTTTTGTAAAACCCTGACTTTTATTCTTATGGACTACACTGGTCCAGTACAATGAACAGGAAGTCATTCTGACCCCTCAATTCCACACACTCCTCCATACTAACTGACCTGCAGGTATTTTTTCCAGGAAAATAGCTTATCTTGATCCACTACTTCCAGTTCAACCAGGCTAACAAAGCCATACAGGAAATTTCAAAAAAATAATATCATGATTTAAAAGCATCTAGACATTTTGGAGTTGAAAAAAATCCAACCCCCTATGAGACAGATGTTAAACTTCTGTTGTAAATGACAGATGAAGCACACTTTGTGCTTAATCTTGCCAGTTTGTACCCATTCTGTGGGACTAAATTAAAGAAAAATTATTGCTGGAACAGTACCACGTGAAACAAAAAAAGAAAAGATACAAAAAAATTTCACTGCATACTCCAAGCTCATATTACATTAAAAAACATAAGTACTTTTTCATTCACTCACCTAACTATATATAGAATTCCAGGTCAGTAAAGGTGTTAGGTCTTAAATTCAAGGGGTTACAAAAGTTATTGAAAGTATTCATTACACAGAATTTAACAAATTTCTAACAATCTTCTGTATGAGGTTAACTTAAAAATGGCTAACAGTGTAAAAAGGCTTGTAATACCCAGAGGAAGCCATTTTATTTTTAATATAAAACCATATAAAGCAAATGCAATATTATTATGAAGGGTAATATACATACTACAAGTTATTTTAAGTATCTGAAGACAGTTCAGATCATTCTGTGTTCTTTCCTAGAAGCTTGTGTGTGTTTCCCTGTATAGAAATATACATATATATGTGCGCATACACGTACACACGTGTATGTAGATAGATAGATACACATGTATGTGCAACCGCCCACCTTTTTTTACCTTATATTTCAGTTCAGCAAAAAAAGGACCTGAACAGCACAAAGGCAACAAAGCTTTATGAAATTTCTAGAGACTTTCCATAGCTGCAATTACACAGCATGGGTATGCCAGCAACATAGAAGCTTGTCAAAATCCATCCAGCTATTTCAGTGTACCACGCCCCTCTCAGCCCAACTACAGAGTCAGTGACAAAGCAATTAGCAAGTAAACTCAAATTGTTTTAAATTACTATTCAAATCCTTAACTAGCCCAATTGTGAAGCAAGCTGTGCACATTAGTTAGCTCTTGTGATTCCACTACCCTCAAGCCTAAATGTAATACACCTGACACATAAACACGTCATTAACCTGGGGGGTACAAAGACCACAGTCTCACTTTAAAGCCTGGGTTCTCTACATCAGGAAACACCTAAAAAGCCTTTGAGAGCAAAGCAGGTTCAGGAAACAGCTATTGCTCCCTTTAACGATTTTTTTTTCCTTCTAGAATGCTCCTGTTTCCCTTTCAGTAAGTAAAACAGAAATAGAACAGTTAAACAGTTTCAGAGGAAAAAAAATACACTCAAATCCTTAAGAAAAAAATAAACCTTAAATGCTGGGTTACTGTTTCCTCAACAATGCCTTCCTTAGTTTTTTCAAATAACATAATCATCAGTTGTTCCTCAGTCTAAGTGCCAAAAACATTCCACGAGTATGTTTAGAAAGATCTAACAGCAGACAATCCTCTATAACATTTACAGAGTGGAAACTCTTCAGAGCTATCAATACAAATCTAAATGCTATAAGGAATATGAATCTTAAGCTGTAACATTACAGCTGCATGCACACATACATAACATGCCACATACATGCACTAACATCCCACAATATCAGGACAAGATATATATCCATGCCTGTACACAGCAGAGGTTAAATAAAAATGCTATTCTGCTTTTAGTTAGCTTTCAAATAGCAGATAAAATTATTAATGAAACAAGTTTTTATTTACCAGGAATGAATGAATCAATATTTCTGAATCTTCATCTGGCAGGCTGAATGCTGTGTATTCAAGGGCATTGTTTTCCCCTTCCTGTTTGCATATATAACCACAGTTTCTCTCAAAAACCGTACGAATGCCTTTAAACAGAATCACACTTGTCGTGCAACCCATTCCCAATCTGTTGAATTTTGCATTTCTAGCAGCCCTGATCGCATTTGCAGAATGTCTTCTTCCGTTGCTCGACCTGAGTAATTTTCCTGTGCTTTGCAGAAATATTTCTTTGTACAATCCTCATTATGTCCCACATTTAGTATGTTCCTTGACTAGAAACCATCAGCTACTGAAATGTAATCCTATTTGCTTAAGCCAAATACTGCCAAAAATCCAGCCGCTGAAGACAAAAAATCAGAGGGCGATGAAAAGCAAAGGATACCTCGGCTGTAGAAGATAGGAGGCTTTCAGCATGTGCTGTACTCCACCACAGAGATGAAAAGATATTCCGAGGGGTTATGGAAAGAGCTCCTGTATTCAGAGATCCTTAGAACATAATCAAAGATGAAAGGAAACTGCAAAGATACTGCTGCAGTTTCTGCTGCCAGCCACAAAGAATCCTCATCTGCTGCAAGAAAGCAGTCTCCCAGAATGCTTAGCAGAGTTCGTACTGGCAAACACTTCTTTACTTGACCTATATGTGCTTTTTCATGTCTGAAACAAAAACCTTCAATATAAAAAACTGAAAATATGAGGAGGAAATTCTTGAATCACTGCTGCTATGGAAAGAAAACAGCATGCTACATACGCTTCTTTCAATGAAATCTGTATGTCAGAGCATGCTATAATCAGGACAGGCAAACCACATGGGAGCTGAAGACTGCCTTCACTTTTCCCTTTCTTTCTTGCATGCAAAGTGATCTGTCAATTCCCATCTACCAAAAGCTGAATTTATTAGTCCTTGACTGCAAATAATCAACAGGAAATAAAAGGAAAAAAATACTATCTAGTTCAGATCAACATCCACCTCTAAACCAAAAATATAGAATGAAATTTAAAATACATACATTTCTCTATTTTATAGTGACTCACACCTGAACTGACTGAATTTATCATTACAGGACTCTAGTTCACATACTGCATCAGTATCTGTTGTACAAATACATAAATATCTTTAACTGACACTGAGAAGAAATGCTAAATTTTTAAAACTACTTTTAAAGGCAAGCAATTTGCAAAAAGTAACTGTCCCAATCCATACCACAAGAGTGCCATATCACCCTGTCAGAAACTGTGGGTGAGTTCTATATTTCTGCTAAACTGAAAGTACTGAGATGTATTTACTTATTTACTTACTGTAAAACGGGATGAAAAAGTGATCTTACAAACTCAAATTTGTTGCAGTGGAATTAAAACAAGGTAAATGAAAAGCATGGAGGGAGGGAATAAACAGATTCAAGATGTCAGCTACAGATTTGTCCCCATGCAAATTTTCTTCTCAAGGAAATATTTACAAGCTATAATGATACATTTACAAGAAATACTTCAGACTTATTTGCATTTTTCCCTAACATCTGCCTATTTAATACATATTAATTTGTTTCTTGTTACATTTCTAACCTAGACACAACATAATAACATGCACGCACATCAATAAAAACCCCCAAAACCCAACAATATCTGACAGTGATCCAAGTAGTTCCTGTCAGTCCCATATTCACAAAGGCAGAAGTTAGATCATTTCTAGTATTGGGAGAAATACCAATTGTTTTAAGACAGTTCTGCTAGTAATGAACAGCTTTTTTATGAGGGATAACAAAGAAGGTAATGGTGAAGAATTTGGCACAAATTCTACTATGAAGGATAGAAATACTTCATACATAACCATGAACCTTGCACAGCAATGTCTCCCTACCTATCCCACCCTCTTTGAAAAGAAGAAGTAGGTCAGTGAGGGAAATGCAGTGCTCCATTCACTAAGGCTGGATAAAGACATCCTTGCAAACATGCAAGGGAAAACAGTCATGGGAATTACCACAGAAGGCATTCCCCAAAATTACATTCAAGTTAACTGTTTCTAGTGCAGAAGTCCACTTCATTCCCATATGAAATGTAGGATTACAGAGACCTGACAAAGTTCAGGTTACAAACATATCAAAAGTTAAAAGATCATTAAAAGGAACCACTATTTAGAGGGTTTTCCATGCAATTTCAAAGACTTCATAATAGCAAATGTCTCTAGCAAAAAAAAAAAAAAAAGCAGCTTACACCTTCAGAGAATATGAGAAAAACAGGTCAGTTAACAAGTTGTCATGCACTAGACAGTTTTTCCAAGTGTCTAGAAAATTACCTTAATTGTAAAATACTAGGTAGGTTACAGAGAAACAAGAAGACAAAAGAAATTAAATTGGAAAGACAAACACCACAGTCTAACCTGGGAGGTGTTCTAATTCAAAACCAATTAAGAGAAAATTTAATTCCAACTATATGTGGAAAAAATTTAGCACCACGTTTCTACAGTATTTTAGAAACAGCAACTGAAATTGACATGGATCAAAACAATAGTAACATCATCATGAAAAGCATCCCCATCACAGCCTACAACTTCCTCATGAGGGGAAGGGGAGGGGCAGGCACTGATCTCTTCTATGTGGTGACCAGTGACAGGACCCAAGGGAATGGCCTGAAGTTTAGGTTGGATCTTAGAAAAAGGTTCTTCACCCAGTGAAGTGGCTGGGCACCGGAACAGCTTCCCAGGGAAGTGGTCACAGCACCAGGCCTGACAGAGTTCCAGAAGCATTTGGGCAATGCTTTCAGGCACAGGGTGTGATTTTTGGGAATGGTCCTGTGCAGAGCCAGGAGTCAGACTTGATGATCCTTGTGGGTCCCATCCAACTCAGCTTATTCTGTGATTTGGTGATTCCAAATAGAGCTTGAAAGGGAAATAATTACAGGGACATGAGGGGTGGGAAGAAACCACAGGGAGCAGGAGAAATCAGAATAGTATACAATGCAAAGAAGTCTGCCAACAAGTAGACTTTATTAATTTGGTGCAAAGTGGAAGCTTCCAGCTTCATTAAGGAGATTCCTTGAATTGTAATGAGCAATGCACAAGCAGTGACCATCCAGGCAGCAATGTGACACAATGCAATATTATTCACTTCAGTATCACAACTCAAAGTGAAATGGTGTTGTGGTTTAATAAAGGTATTTTCCCCAATTTAGTGTTCCCACTGAAACACTCCAAACCATGCTCTGCTCATTCACTGCCCCCTTCTCTTCTGCAGTGTGGGCGGCTGGAGAACAGAATCGGAGGCATAAAAGGTAAAGATCACAGGCTGAGACAGGGACAATTTACTGGAAACAGCAATTAAAGAAGAAAGCACAGGAACAGCAGCAACACTAATAGCAGACTACAAGAAAGAGGTGAATGATTCACACAATTGCTCACCACATGCCCCCAGTAACAGCTGAACCACCACCACACTACCCCCACTGCAAGACCCTTTCCCCATCCCCGTAAAATGACATTGGAAAAGTAATAAAGAAGTTCTAGTTTCCTTCCAAAAAACAAAATTGCTTTAAGGGCCTAACCACTCCTCTGATTACACTAAATTACTAATAATCACTTTGCACTTGGGAACTGGAGGACTTCAACATGTTAAGCAACCCTTTGACAACCAAATGAGTTCCAAGAAACAGAATTGACACAGGTACAAATCAGACGTGTTTTAGCAATCAGACAGTTCTAAACAATGTTTACAAGTTTCCATTTGATAATGTTTAACAGGTATGAAGGTTAGGGAATCAGCCTGGGTTGATATAAAATTCTCACTATCAAAATGAGAACTTAGAGACTCTTAAACTGAAACAGTTAAAAGGATAGAGATAAAACTAGGGAGACCTTCCAATTGAATGGGTTACTACAAAACATGCTTCTATCTTCACAAAAGCCACTACTAAAAGAAAACACTTCATAAAGATACTCCATATCTGTGAGAGAATACACTTCAGGGAGGATTTGAGCACCGAAGTCCTAGCATAAGAGCCGCAAAAATACCCTTTATCTCTTGAAACATTAGAAGCAGGTACTCGTATTTTTACCGACAAAGTTGCCCATGACATTTAAAATGCCCAAACTAATGCCATCTTGACATGACTCAATGTCTGGTTCCTTAGAGATCTTAACACACCCTGGCTGAATTCTGCTTTTCACAAAAATTGACAGTATTTGTAGGTGGAGCACTATCTCTCATCTGGCAGCTGCCTGTATATTGGCTCAGAACACTGGAGATGGGATCCTAAAGCCTCCTCAGTCCAGAGATCAAAACCAACATCACTTGGCATTCTTTGGAGTGCCTTACCAACCCAATGATAGTATTTCAAAGGCAATATACTCGCTTCTGCCTGAAAAAGCTGTGCTGCAGAAAAGAACTGAAGATCCAATAGCCCTGTAAGAATAATAAGAAGTGTAAATAAAACACTTCATACTTAATAGGAGTGTTCATAGAATACCAGAAAGTTCGGGTGCTGGTTCCTTTTGCAAAAACTGTTTCTGCAATGATTGCTGCATGCAGTTTTCACACAAAAGTTTTACCAGGTAATTCTCTTTAAAAAGCAATGTTTCTTCAGAAAGAAGAAACTATGCTGAAAGTTTCTTTGTGGCCACAACAGTAAGTTTTATTTTCTCTTAAAATTCTTAAGCACTTGATTTGTGAAAACTAGTACAGAGCATGTGTTTGAATATGGATTATCCTTAGTAACCCCCATATTTGCTCTCCAAAATGGTAAATAGGATATGGAAAACTACAAGCTGGTCAGATTCACTCCAATCTCCAAGAAAATTATGACGCAAATCCTCCTGGAAGTGATTTCCTGACATATAAAGAGTAAGAGATATATATCAGTTCCAAGCAGACAGATTATGCCTGACCAGCCTGTTTGTCTTCTGTGATGTGACAGTATGTTCAGTGGACTAGGAGACAGCAATGGACACTGAACACTGTTAATAAAAGAATGCTTCTGACACAGTCTCCCATAGCATCCTTGCACCCCAATTAGCTAGATGTGGTCTGGATGAGTGGATAAGGATGATATTCTGTTGAACAGCAAGTTGAGCATGCTGAGCAGGCTTTTCAATACAAAAAAGTTATTGACATATTGGATTGAGTCTAATGGAGGGCCATCACGGTGCTTCACATATGAGAAGAATTTAAGAGATCTTGTATAGTTCAGCATTAAATGAAGGCTAAAAGGATATCTTATTGCTGTTGCAAAACCTAATGGGAAGCCAGAGAGAAGAACCAGACTGTTCTTGAAGATACAGTCACAGAACAAGAGGAAACAGACACAGAATACTCCATTTGCATAAAAGGATTTATTTACTTTTTTTTAACCATGGAAGTTGACAGCTACTGGGGTTAGAGTATTTCCATCTCTGTGGATCAGATTGTCCCCATCTCTGAGCAACCTGCTCTAACCAGATCTGTTTTAAGCAGGGAATTGCACTAGGTGACTTCCAGAGATTTGCATTTCAGCCAGTGCATTTCCATGATTCTGTGGTGGTACACTGGATAGCTACACACTAACCACTGAAACAGAGAAAGATAAAAGCTCCAAGAGAATTTCATCCTTCAGATGAAAGTCAGTATAGTTACCCCTAGAGGTAGTGTCAAGAACAGCATAGTTAAATTCCCACGTAATTTTGATTGAGCATCTGTGCACTCAGCAAGACCCTAAGAAGAGATTTGCATCCAACAGAAACAAAAAACTACCATGACATTAGAAATACTGAATATAGCACCAGGCTGAAGACCAGAGGCAGTTTATCATTCATACAAGATGCCACGAATGTCAAAGATCACATCAAAAGTAAAAGGCAATACTTATGAAAGTTGGAGCAAGATTTAGTCTGTCCTACCTAGACAAGGTGTTTTTTGTGTCTATTATGCCTTTTATATACTTAGAGAGGTGAGAAGGCATAAATGAAGCAAACTAAGAAATGCTATTTGAAATCTCACATACACATATGACACATATTACATACACACTGATGGAGAGACTCACACAGATTTAAAGCCCTGCTAGTTGCAAAATGCTAAATATCTCAGCTAATAGTTTTAGGTTTCATATTTGAGAGCTGTAGAAAGCTCAGTCTTCCCACAGGTCCATTCTTACATGAGTAACAATACACTTTGATCCACAGATGAGCAGTGGGGTCTGCCAGGTCTGTGCCTTAAGTTCAAACTTAATTCAAATATACCTTGAGGATTCACATACCAACAACAACCCAAAGAACTTTGGGAAGTTGTCCATGAGACACAAAACACCTATGTCTTTTAACACTGTAATCCACAACACAGGATTTCTGATATTGAAATATGCTCACTGGACTCCATCTAGTGGTCACACAACTTTCAGCTTTCTGAAGTTGAAGTGATTATTCTGAGATCTTAAGTAACTGATCAGATAACCATAACAGAAAATTATTATTACCATTAGAGAGCTACAAACCAAGATGGTAATTATATTATTTTCAGAAACACTGATGAAACCATGATGGAATAAATAATGGTTAACAATACAGCAGACTAGGGAAAAAAATTAAAATCCAGTTTTTCAGCAAGGTCACTGTATTCAGGTAAGAGCAGCAGAAACTTCAGGCTGAGACATCCTTTATTTTACTTTTAATTCATCTAAGAAGGTCATTCAGGTTTTCTCCTTTCCTTTGTTCCAAACTCTGCCAGGAACAAGTTCCAACTTCCCCTACAGGAGATGATTTGCTGCCAAAATATTATGCTGGATTTATTGTCCCTTGAACTTTATCAGCATGACTGTATATAGCAGGATTATTTGATTTTTCTTTCCTATTAGGAACCTCGCATTTAATGTGAGGAAAAACTTACTGAACCATGTTGTATGATCTGGTTGGGAAGAAATTAGTATAACAACCGTAATAAGCCATATACAATACCAGGCAAATAACTCCAAAGTGATAACAAGCATGGCACGCAAGAATCCCAGGACAATTTCTGAAGGAAACTAGAATAGCATCCTTTAAATAATCATGATGTGTGTCATCTCTTCATTAACCTGAATGCTCTTTTTAAACTCACTGACATTTGAGGACCAACACAGATTTAAAATCCCTTTTGGACTAGCAAACAGAGTGGGGCCTCCTTGAACATCCCTTAAAGACAAACATACTACTACAATCTTCACGTAAATCATCTAAACAAACCAGACATGACACTGCACGTATTAGTGCCAGTGCAAGTGGGTACAAGTAGGCCTGGCAGAAAGAAGTCTGAAATACCATTTGACAACATCATTGTACTGGAAAAAATGAGATATGGGCTAGATGAGATCTCCTTCAATCTCACTTTCACAAAGCTTCAGTTCTGTATCATTCTATTGCCTGGCTGTAGTCTCTTACCAACATGGCTACAAACAAGCCCGGAAAGGCATCAAGGGAAGGGCAAGCAGATTGCCTGTCAGAATCAGCACCCTGCTGAAGAACAGTACTTCTTCAGAAACCAAGGGAGTCAAAAGACCATTATGCAACATTAAAGAACAAAGAGTGTGAAATAGTATTGTCAATGTGATCAAACTGGAAAATGGATGACAACCCTTCCATCACCTTAAAAATCAAGTCTGTTTTCTGCATGTTGATATCCACAGTGCCAGCTAGCATTTCCATTTGACTTTTGATTTCTTGACAAGCCTGTTAAAATGATAACAAGAACTATCTTACTGACATTTACCTCTCCATGGAAAACACCCAGCTCTTTCTGTGGAGCATCTATCTTCTCATTCATGTATGTTTCAGCACTCCTTTCAGCCTATGAAGGGCAACTGTGCCTTGGGTAACCAATAAGGCAGCAAGATCATGTATCGCCATGTCAAAACACAATCACCCAAAAGCAGTGGAGGCTCTGGATTTACAAGCTGAAACCAAATTTTATGCCTATAAACTCAGCCACATTGAATTCCAGGCACCTGAAATTACTACTTTACAACTCGGGTGTTGTAACAAGTGAAATGTATTACATCCTGCATTGATCTTTAAATGCTTTCTCTACTTCAAACTATGCAAGCATTATCTATTCTGATTTAAATTCTCCCACTCCTTGTTGGGAGAATAATTTTATAGTAGTCAAAATATAAGCTCCTTTCTTATCTCTGATTTCAACAAGCAACTCCTCCCCACCCACAGAATACCTGGAAGTACTAAAAACAGTTTCGACTATGCCTCAAATTTCCAAACCCCGATCAGTATCTGTCAACATGCCGTTTCTTTTTAAGTCAATAGCTACACCTGAGTATCAAAAAGCACCCAGAAGTACACAAAGCAGCAGCTAAGGATTATTTATTTACACTGATGGATCTATATTACAGGCTTCTCTGAACTCTAGCTGCTATGGATCAGCATTACTCCTTCTCAGGTTTGTTGTGACTACATTTATGTGTTCATCTGTCTTGTTTTTTTCGTTTTGGGTGGTTTGGCATTGTTTCTCTTGTTTTCTTTGGGTTTGGAGAAAAATGGTATTTTAAAGCATATTTAGATAGCTTAGCTAATTTCATGTGAGGTCACTTGATATTTCCACTGCATTAACAAATATTCTTCTTAGCAGAAGAAACTTCAGAAGGGACTATTTGATTCTGACTTGTAAGGACTGTAACACTATTCATTCTTCCCTGAAAATTTCAAACAATTAGAAGAGCGAGGTATCATTTTGAAAAGTGACTAATTTTGTAGATTTGATGTCCTACATTTTTTATTTTCCAGTATTTTCCCAGAATTGTTACGAGAAGAATTTTTTCGTAAGTATTATAAATACAGTCAGGATAAAAAAAGCCAGTCTAAACCATGTTGCCTTGATTTGCTCAGAATTATAAAGTTGACACTTTCTTTCTGAACTATCGTTACTGAGAATGTTGTACACAACAAGGTCTACTTTGCATTTAACCTTTCCACAGAAATACTGTGAATCTGATTTTTCAGGCAGTGTGCAGCCTCAGCTGACTTATTTCTTCCCCCTCCCAGTCTCCAGATTGAAAAATGATCCAGAACTTTCATGTTCTTTTTT
>VZTZ01003465.1:364855-395246 GCA_013400955.1 Drymodes brunneopygia | reverse complement strand
GAGGAAAGGCTGAGGGAGCTGGGCCTGTTCAGCCTCGAGAAGAGAAGTCTGAGACAGGACCTCATCAATGGCTATCACTGTTGGAGGGAGGATGCCAAGAGGATGGAGCCAGGTTCTGCTCGGTAGTGCTGAGCAATAGGGCAAGAGGCAACGGGCAGAGACTGGTGCACAGAAAGTTCTACCTGAATATGAGGAAGAACTTCTTTACTGTGTGGGTGACCGAGCACTGGAAAAGCTTACCCGGAGAACTGAGGATTCTCTCTCACTGGATATACTCAAGAACCGCCGGGAAACACTCCTGTGCTCTGGGATGACCCTGCTTGAGCAGGGAGGTTGGACCAGATGTCCCACTGTGGTCCCTTTCAGCCTTTTCCATTGTGTGATTCTGTACCTGTAGACACACATGCACATGCACATGGGGCTGTGTAAGGGAAAGAATCCAAAACCTTGGGAAATGGCTGCTGGAGCTGCAGCACCCACAGTATGGTATGAGCATGTGCACTGCTCATGCAGCCAACTTTTTCTCCGAGGCTTTCCTTTGTACTTGTTTGCCCCCACAAATAGTATCTGTTTGTAGTTAAAGTTGCACAAGTGTCCTTATTTGAGTAAGGACTACAAAGGTGATGAGGGATCTGGAGCATTTCTTATGGGGAGAGAATGAGGGAGCATGACCTGTTTAGTCTAGAGAAGAGAATACAGCAAGGGGATCTCATCAATGCATATAAATACCTCAAATGCAGTTGTCGAGGACGGTGCCAAACTCTTCAGTGGTGCCCAGTGACAGGATATGTGGCCATAACCACAAGAATTTCCACCTCAAGATGAGGAAGAACCTCTTTCCATTGAGGGTGGCAGACCATTGGAAAAGGCTGCCGAGAGAGGCCACCTGCTCCAGGTGACTCTGCCTTGGCAGGGGGGTTGGATTAGATGATCTCCAGAGGTCTTTTCCAACCCCAATAATTTGATTCTGTGGTTGTGTAAAAGTGTGGATGCCTCTAGCATGCTTAATTATCATGAATTCCCGCTGCGAGCCTGGCTAGCAGCACTGCTGGAAGGTATGCAGGCATCAGACACGTTTAAATGCCTGGAGCATTTGAGAGCATTAGAGCTTGTGCACCTTTATCTTCTTAAGCACCTTTTTATATAAACTAACAACACTTCTCTACGCTGAATAGACAGCTTAACCCTGAGGGAGGGAGAGACTGAGTACTGTGGACAAGAGGTAAGATGGCTTTCAGGTGGAAAAAAGATAGCACAAAATATTTGTGTTTGACGGTGCATACTGAAGAAATGCTGAATAAAGGGCCTACTTTTTTTGGCTGCTTCACAGATACATCTGTAACCAATAAGATTCCAAGTAATTGAGGTAATTCCTTCAGAAAGAGGATAAAAAAATGTTCAAATGCACCAATTTGTAGCTTACACAGAGCTTTTGTCCATGGAGGATCTTTCCTGCAGATACTCTGCAGACCTGCATCAAAGGCTCATTTATTGAAATGCATAAACTGGGATTTTTTAGTAAGCTGTCTGTCATGACTTGAGTGCTCAAACTAGTTTATACCTTAAGAAAGATGTAATGTGCAGAGTATGACTTGCCAGGCTCAGTAAAGATCACCAGAGTTTCTGTTTTCACAAATCCAAGACCCAGTGAGTTTATGAGTCAATATTTAGGCTGGTAAATCAGAAAATTGCATACTGGTGAGAGAGATTATCTGAATACAGAACTGGATGAGCAGCTATGTAAGCATTTAGCTAGAATGAGCTATCTTATGATCCTCTTTTTACTTTTTGTATCTCTATCTGTGGGATATGTCTAGATCTCAAACCTCCACAAGTAAACATGCCCTAGATTTTATATAAATAATAGATTTTTATCTTCTAAAATTAAATAATTTGTTATTTTCAGAGCTCTCAGGTGATTAAAATTCTGACAATTCTGACCAAAATAAAAATAGTGTAATCTAGAGATTTTAATGATTGCTTGAATGTAAAATTGCATAATTTAACTATGTTTGCATAATTTAACTATGTTTGTTACCTATAAATAGTTCTCATGCATATTATGCATTTTTCTGGAAAAGAGACAGTGTTCCAAGTCTGAAAAAAACTCTGAATGACACCTGTATACATAGAGGTATGTAGGAAAAATAAGTAAATTATAGTTTACTTAAGAAAACCATACAGGATGCCCAAAAAATAAGGTTATGACAATCATCAGAGTTTCTTTTCAGCTAAACACATTCAGTTAAAGAAAGAAAAAGAAAGTGACAATTCTGTGTATAAAACAAAAGGAAAAATTTTGGAAGCTGATAAGCAGAAATGGTAAATTACAGTTGTGAAACAATGAGAATGACTAATAGTAGCTAAATATAGAAATGAGAAGTCTTTGATCACTGTCTAAAGGACAAGGGAATACATTTTTTAAAACACCAGGATCAAGAAAGAAAAAAATCTAGACAATGGCATGGTTTCCCTGCTACTTTGAAATACACAACTTTCAGTAACAATGCCAGTGCATAAAAGCATTTCTTTTTTAATAGAAACCTGGAAAATGCAGTAATACTTCATGCATGTAATTGCAAATATTTTATTCATTCAGTACTTAGTAAGGATACAAAATAGCAACCATTAAAGGTTAAAACATTTAAACTTTCGAGACCAACTAAGTCATGGCACAGAATTTTATGGGATTCTAAATCATTCATGGTAATAATTGACCTGTGTTTGTTCCAGAAATGAAGAAGAGAAATTGACTTGGTGTCCACTAGAAATGTAAAGGAAAGGGGATTCGGAGCTAAACTAACATGACAAGAATCTTTGGCAAAATCATGAAAGTTAAAAGTAAGAATCACATGTAGGAATTAAAGAATTATTGAGTTTCTAATATAAACATGATTTGCTGAAATTTAGGCCTGTTGCTTAATGGGATTAGTATTTTACCTGCAAGGATCACAGTATAGTTATGAGTTTCTATGAAGACATTATGGTGCATTCTATTGAATGCTAATATTCTATTAAAAATATTTCTATACAAAACTTGCAACATAGCTTTATCTGAACAACAACAAAAATAGATGCAGCTATAAATATTTATAGGGATGAAAGGCATCTAAGTACAAAGAATATTTTAAAGTCAAATTATAGAGGTGTTATAGTGTGGTTATGAGCAACTCAAAAAGTTTCATACTTATGGTACAAACTTTGGATGTAAAAGTGAAGGAATATTAAGAAGTAGTAATGATGATGTTATATATGGCATTCATCAAACTTTCACTGAAATAGTGGTGTTGCATTTTAAAACAAATGCTTGACAAACTAGAAAAGCCAGGGAAATCTGCCTTGCAGTGAGAGAATGAGGAAGCATCTGCCTAGCTTATACAAAACCTTGATCATAATGTACTAGGATTTGCAAGAGAATTTCAAATATTAAAAGTCCCTTTAATCTGTCAGTTAATATGACAGTGAGAACCAATAACTGGCAGGTGAAATTATACTCATGTAGAGTAAGATCCTTCTCTTTTAGCCACAAGAGGAGTTATTTGGTATTATCCCTAAGGACTCACTAAGCTCTATTTCCCAATTTCTAAATTAAGATTCAATAGGTTTTCTAAACCCTGTGATCTAAGTCATCCCTCAAGTTATGGACTCAAAGCAAAGCTCACATTATAAAATTTCTTGGCTTTTGTTGCTGTGGAGGTGAAGATCATCATAACCTTTCTGGCCTGAAAACCCTTTCAGTTGGGAAAGAGCTGTTGAGCCAAAGGTCACCGAAAGTTCCAATCTCTTCACTCTTGTGACCAGTGACAGGACTTGAGGAAACAGCATGAAGCTGAGTCGGGGAGGTTTAGGTTGGATATCAGGGAAAAGGTTCTTCACCCAGAGGGTGGTTGGGCACTGGAACAGCTCCCCAGGGCAGTGGTCACAGCACCAGCCTCAAGAAGCCTTCAGACAATGCTCTCAGGCACATGGTGTGACTCTTGGGGATGCCCTGTGCAGGGGCAGGAGCTGCAGTTGATCCTTGTGGGTCCCTTCCAACTCAGCATATTCTATGATATGGCCAGAGTAGGTGCTAAAAGATCAGAGGAAGCAAGGGTGTACTCACTAAATATTAGCTAAGCAGACTGTCTGGAGGTTTTGCAAATAATAAACACCTTAAAAATGGATTTTAAAATCCAGAGAAGATGGGGAGTGACGGGGTTGTTGGAGGTTTTTTTGTGGTCTAAAAGGCAGAGGCATAAAAAGCTAAATTTGGATAGCATTTTATCAGTAATTTAAAAGGAGTTACTAGTTCTCTATACTTGTAAAAGTTAAACTAAAACAATACGGCTGATAGACAGCTTTTTTAACATCTTCAAACATACTAACCCATTCAACAATGTGCTGGAGTTGGTACATTTGAGCTCCTTTTAAAAATTCTCCCAAAGCCTGAAAAGAATAAAGGAGTGTTTTTTGCTGCATCTGGCTAAGACTGACTTTGTCCCAGATACAGTTAATCTACCCTTCCAAATATTATACAAGCAGTCCACACAGATATTTCTGAATAGCAGCATTTAGTTCTTCCCCACCATCCCCAGTGGAACATAAGAGTGTGCCAAAGTTTATGTACAGAAAGGTACAAGCATTTAAAAGTTACTTTGATTATGAAACACTGGTCTCTTCTCCCCCATGAAATCCCTAATATGCCTTTTTAAGATAACACCATTTTTTATCAGACGGTGTCCTCAGGTCTACTAAGTTCATCCTAAATTCAAATACCTGAAAACAACGGCTTAGTGTAAGGTAGAATAAAGATGAATTTCCACTGAGCAGATATGCCATAACTTACTTTGATGTTGTTTCCTTTGATTATATTAGTAAAAACAAGCACATATATGCTGCTCACAAATGGAAATGCAAAAATTTTTCTGGTTTATTCCTTACCTGGACATCTGGCTGTATTGTGAGGTGACAGGAAGGAGCATTTAGTGGAAGTTTCTCTGTAACTTCCAGCATGTTACTGCTCATAAAACTGCATCCACTGCCTGCTTTGCAGAATGATGTCATTAGTTTCAGTGTAACTGTGTTTTAGGCTTAGTTCTTGTAACCCTGCCAATAGAAACTTGAGAGGAAGTACCAAGTAAATATTCCATGATCTTTCTACCCATTCATGTGCAATTTTAAAAGCACATTTTTCCAATTTTATTTCTCGTGTTCAGCAGGGATATTACAGAATTAATATAAGCAAACAAAATCTTTCTCTGCACTGATGCATGGCATAAATGTAGCTTCTTTTTTCCTTAAAAGTGAAGGTGGTGTTGCCTCCAATGACCTGGCTGAACTCCAACTGGAGTAACTATAGGTCTGTGTAAATAAATTCCTCTGCAAGTTCACAAGGATACAAAATAATTCACTTTCTGTCTTTCCTACTGACTCATAAGACAATTATGACACTTTTTTCAGTTTATCATTTCATCGGTTTCATTCAGGCTTCTGGCATGGTATTCCTTCTTCAGCATTAGTTGTAAGAATGTACCCATGAGTATTGCTAACATCTTTTGGAGAGCTAGTCATGCAATATGAACTGAGTTCCACATAATTTTCTTCTATATCCAATGGAGTACAACAACTGTGTGATCTTAAGCCTGATAGAAAATCAATGCAGGACTTTTGAGTGGCTGCTCTGCTTTTGTTTTAGTTTATTTTGGTTTGTCTAAACTAAGTTTAGATGGTTTTTGTTGGACCAACTTAATAAAGGCTACACTTAACAAAAGTAAAAATAGATGCATAATGTTTTGTACCAATAAACTCATATTTTTAAATTATTTTGAGTTTAACTTTTACAATTTAAAATGTTTATTTACCTTTACAGCTTTCCCTGAACTGCTGTTTAGGATTGCTGTGTACTTTTAAGAGATGTTTCATGTCATGCCATGGCCACCAGCAGCTGCTTAAGAGCATACCATGGGATACATCTTTCTTTTATCATCAGCATAAGGATTGCTGAAACGTTTAGAAGAGGATTTCTCTTCTCAGTAGGGATGGAGATTTCCAGCTAAGCCAGACCATATGCTGATTCCCAGGTTTCTTATCTGTAATCAGTCTTTCTTTGATGTTGTCAAAGATGTTTCCATTTAAACTGCAGAATAATTTTGGTACTTCATCAGTGTTCATGTGCAATATTTTTTATTATGAGACTACATCCCAAACTACACAAATTTACTACACAAATCAGTAATACATTTCTTGCAGTGTTAATGTTTGTGATTCCCTACCCACTTCAAACTAAGAGCAGCATAGGGGACATGGCTGATAACCTCTTAGCACATAAAAGTACTAACAAGGTCTCCTGCAGATACTGTAATTCAAAGTAGTCTGGACGAACACAAATCCTCCATTATTGACTTGCCTGCTCATTCCCTTAATTCGACATAGCTCACATTTCTTCCATTCTGAGGAGGTAACTTCTTCCTACTCAAAGAATTTGGATAAGTGTTCCTTGTTTCAAGGTCAGTTTAGATACAGTTCCAAGACATGATCTGAGGAATAAATAATAGGACATGATCTGCATTCAGCAAAATGATTGAGCAGTGATTGTCTACACTATAGGTGAGTCCTCAAGCTCGCAGTTCTTGCCTCCATGGCAGAGGAACTGATGCAGCAGAGATCCTTGCTGGCACCAGGGAACAGTTTTCACCATATGCTGTTCACAAGGAAAGGAAAACACCTTTTTTTTTTTTGTATATTGTATGCTTGTCCAGTGTCTGTTCAAGTAGTGTATTTAGGAGCTTGTTTCTCTGGTATAAATATATACTCTAAAATACTAGGCTTTGGTTCCTGTGCTTCCTTTTTTGCCAATTCTTCTGTCATTTATAATAAACATAATCACAATAAGAAACACTGTCACAAATAAATGCAGTATGCTGTCATAATATAAAAATATTATAGAATATTTTATTGTAAAGATTTATATTTTCATACAATGTACAGCTCTTAAAAATAACTGCACAATTGTTAAATTCCACTGGCTAAGGTCTAACAAGCAGATTTTGTAACTGCTTGTTAACTACTTGCTGTGGTTGACTTGCCTAAAGTAGCTCACTGGAAACAGTTTTTAAACTTTTTAAAGCAACTTTTAAATAGCTGCAGGGCAATCTTAAAACAAAATTAAACAAAACAAAAATAAAAAAAGCCAAGCAAACCCAAAAAACAGTGCATATCCAAAATCAAAAGAAAATATTTAAAGGATTCGAAAGTTTCCTGTCCCTTTATAATTTTTGCATATCTGTAGCCTATGATGGTATACCACAACAATAAGCCTTATTCACATGGAGAACCACAATGACACTACTAGAAATAATCACATGAGGAACAGCTGCAAGAATGAATTTGTGGATGTGGTGTAAATAAGAAAATTGTAAAATGGAATGCTGGAATTTTCATGACTAGTACAGAACAGAAGGGGAAAAGTCAGACATCTTTCTAAGAAGTATAAATACTGGGAAAGTTAAATACTTCATAATCATTCCTGGACTATATGACAGGCTGAATTTATAACCTGGTGCAATACTACCTAAAATCAACATCTAATCAAGATAATAATTCAAATCATTATTTGAAACCTTTCAAATGTGACCAATGATCAATGTGACTTAGGATGAAAGTCAGATTTATTAGAAGGACAGTTGAAATTTGTTTAGTTGTTAAGCACATTGGTGTTGGAGGAGGATCTCTTTGAGTGAATAAATCTGATGCCACTCTCTCCTATTTTCCTATGAAACATGATGAATGGAAGCTCATGAGCATTTGTCAGCCCTCCTTTGCCAGGGCAAAAGAAAAAGGTCATTTTAGGTTTGATTTCCTAGATTTTCCTGATGTACTGTTTTGTATGTATTTATTTTGTTTCAAAAAAGCAAACAACCAAACAGAAAAGAAATTTACATTCAAAACTTATCTTGCTATATAGGATTTACATCACTTGGATGTTACTCCTCTGTGCCCCAAAAACTACCAAACAGGCCTTGCATGTAATATTATTTGCTTGTGTGATCAAAATTTGTTGTCAACAAAATGATTGGGTTATTGTCTATTTCAAAGCTACAGCTGCCTTGTTATGTGTAGTAGTATCTGTAGCAACCATAAAAGCTAAGAGCCTTCCAGAAACCTATTAAGCAATATGAGTAATACATTTTTGTTTGGGTTTGGTTTTTTTCCTTTTTACTCATGGAAAAATGTGCATCTGCTGGAATGTTTTGGCTGCTTTTTAATAATACATATTTCCATCCATTCATCCACCAATATACTATTTTTTTTTCTTCTGTTAGACAAGAGAAATTCACAGAAAGAAGCCTTTAAAGCCTGTGGTGTACAGTGGGGAAGTAATTGCAGGAGATACCCGGAAGGCTCTGTCTCCTCCATCGGAAGTCATTTTCTCTGTAGAAAAGTCTCTCATGTCAGAAGATGGAGCAGTCAAACGCAGATTTATTTTGGAGCAATGGTGTCCTTAGGTTCTCTCCCAAACACTTCACAGCTGTCCTCTAAACTGATAAATCCTTCAGGAGTTAACATGGCTTATATTCCAAATACAAAAGCAGCTGTAAGGAGACACTGGGCCACAGATTTACTGGCACATCCCAGGGGCTGCAGCAGTGATAAATTGTCTGTAAAACTCACATCTATGATGCAAGCAACCATATAAACAAATATGCTATTTTTATATTTTATATATATAATAAGTAAGCAAACATAAAGCCTTGTGTTTGTCATTTCTTCTGACAAAAATTTTGTTTCCATTTCTCATCATTGTTGCTCAATCCTGTAACAGTGAGTAAAATTCCACTAAATAAAAGTGCTCCTGCTTCCAACAAGCTTTGCATTTATTTTCAGACAAACCTCTAATGTGTTGGGCTGTGACTTCAGCCGTTACCGTCTTTCAGATCTATGTTCAAATAACAGACAGAGAGGATCAAACAAACTGTCCTCTGTCCCTGTGGCTCATTCAGGCAGCATTCCAGCTCTGTCCTTTCTCACTTTCTCACTTTCTCAGGGTCATCTCCTTGCATCTTAATTTAAAGAAAAGGGGTCATGTAAGTTTGCAGAGCACAGATCTGTTTGGGATACCATCTGTCCTGAAGCATCATCCCTAGATTCCTTGTTTGCTGAGACTTATTAGATCATGCCTCACTTTCTTTGGACTTTCTATTATGCTCTAGTTATCTTCACTCATAATTTTTAAGTGTCTAAAATATAATTTTAAGAAAAATCCCTGTGTCTTTCAACTGAATCCCTACATTGTCTTCTTTTCTTCTCTTCCTTTAATTTATGAAATGTATTTCAGTTTCATTACCTAGAATGAATGCTATTTTTCCTGTTCTTATCACTGTCTTTCCTGCTTACATTCTTTTTTGTATTACTGGTCATGTAATTAGGAGGCCTGGAAAGGACTATATTTTACATATTTTTACCTGTTTCAAGAATCTGACATGTTCATAATAAATTTAAAAGAGATGGTGACATAACCTGAAAGGATTGTTGGAAAATGCTGCTTTAGGTAGATAATCCAGTGTAAGGTGAAAGAAACAGACCAAGGAACAAACAGAGGTTAGGATCAGATAGAGAAAAAAATAAAAGAGAGAGAGAAAAAAAAAAAAACCCTGAGTCACAAATATACCAAAACAATGTAACAGTAAAGGAAAAGAAACAAAGTATTTAAGCTAGCCTTAGGACTAGCACAAGAGGAATGGTGTAAAGGAAATTCTGACTTCCAGTTAACAATCCTGCTGCTGCAGTTTTAACTTCTTGTAATTGTAACCTAAGAGTTTCCTGGAAGCTGCTAGCACGGAAGCACATTCAGCCTACCGAAAGGCAACTTTTGCAAGACAAACATTGTACTTGCCGTAAAAATGAACTTGAAATTTGAATTTACTCTATTTTTTAAAGTGCATCACAATGGGTATTATAAAGCTGCAATGAATCGAGGTAAATGGTTATAGTACTACTGCCCTGTGTCACCTCTGCTTTGGAAATTAACTCTTCCCTTGTCCACAAGTCTATATTGGTTTACACTGGAAAGAGTAAATAACTCTGATTTAAAGGGCAGTATGAGTGTCCTAGAAAACTGAGACTGTGCCTTTCCACACAGGAGAATATTTTGTTCCAGCAGCCAGAGGAGTTAATGAAATCTAGTGGCCATCTTGGGTGTGAGCACCGCTCTGCTCCAGGGCAGCCCTGCCACATCCTTCCCCCCCACAATACAGGGCCCCAGCTGCCACCACAGCATGGCATTCCCAGACAGCTCTCCAGCCCCTGGAGCCTTTCCAGAGGCTGAGCTTCCCTTCAACCATGCCTTGTGTCATCTCCAGGTGTGACAATGCCAGTGTAAACTCTACCATGGAAAAGTCAGCTAGGTCTGTGGCACCCCACAGAAGAGGCACTGGGTTGTGCCAGACATGGAGTATTGCTGAAAAATGTGAAGGAGAAAATGCTTTGGTGGTTGGATACTGCAAAACCTGAACATCAGATACTGGCTTCCACCACAGCCTAGGTGAGTTGTCTTCACACAAATGGGTAATAAAGCCTGTTAAACCCGTGATTTTTATAACCATAGAAGTTTTTTCAGGTGGCAAAGAGTTGTCACAATGCCCTTGTAAGAGTACCCTGAGAGCAGCACAGTCAGGGACCATCTTAGCTGTGGCAATAGCCAGGTGTATGCTAGAAGGGGGGTGACCTTGTTTGGGTTTATGCTGAGTCTGGAGAGCTACATCTGCAGTCTTCAGGAAGCTGCAAATTTCCAGTAACCTTTGGATCCCACCAGAGGCTTTGCATGTGACTTCCACGTGGCAGAGGCCTAATCAGATTAGGTGGCCAGGCTATGTTTTTAAAACAATGTAGACATTGAAGTTGGGGTACATACACCTCACCACCTAAATAGCTGTCTAAACCCCACCATATAGATAAAGGACAGCAATAAGTATCTTCAGAGGGCAGTTGGTTGGACCTACTTCAGCTGTCTACTTTAGAGTGAGATGAGCTGCTCTCTGCAGGTGTCCCTTTCCGACCATCCATGCCAAAGGAAGCACAATGCAAGTGGTATAGATATGGACATCCATCTTTTAGATACCTAACTTTCCTCCCCTCCACTCTCCTGTGTGAGATTCCCTCCCAGACTGTAGCCTGAGGAGGACAAAAGTGTGAAACTGAAAGTTTGACAGGGATGCTGATAGGACATGCTCGCACCACGAATTTGAAGATCACAGGGTAGCTCCTCTGCTTGATAGAGGTGTGTCAATGAAGTCAGCACAGGGCATGCAACCCATGCTCTCTACACAAAAAAACATAGGATTGTGATCTGAACTTCTCCTGAGTAGTAATTGCCTTTGGCACTTCAAATTGGTTATTTTCTAATTTTTTCTTTTCATTTTGAGATGCACAATGAAATAATTTTTTTTCTGTTTTATGCTTAGAAATAGACATGAGAAACACACCCTTGCCATGTAGTTTTTGCAAGTCCTTAGATCTGGCCTGGATTTCATACTTTTAAAATGGAAGGGGGAAAATAGGCAGGAAATTTACTCAAGGCAGTATTTGCATTAATAGAATTCTGTGGACTGTTGACATATTTTGTACTGTTTCATAACAGGATTAGACTCTAAAATATTTCACATGTACTTCAATTATTTGACTGGTAAAATGAAACAGGACTTCATATAATACAGTTTGTTGTTGGAAAGCTTTCAACAGAAGTGTCAAACAATGACTTATCTCTGCTCATAACTAGTTCCAATTCTAATAAATACATAAAAATTTAATGGAACTTCAACTTACAGTTTTTAACATAACGTAAAAATAAACTCCTGTAAGTTATTACATAAATTAATGAAAGATCATATAATGTTCAATGACATCTAGCAAAATCAGTGATCTGATTACTGTTAAAGTCTATCTTAAGAGTGTTACCAGCTTTACCTGCCATAAAAAGCATTCTGCTTCTGAAAAGCCTCTTTGAAATGAAAATATTTGTTGGAAAATATGGTAAGAATCCCAAAAACTGCAAAGTTTGGGTATTAGAATTGCTAGCAGAATCAGACTTGAGTAAACATTGTATGTCCAAATATAGAATAAATTAGCTGTTCAAACACTCTTACCAACAGATGATGTGCTGTAGACATCATTCATCTATAAATATATACAGATATGCAAAATGTATTTTCTATTTAATTTCTCTAGATAGGAAAAGTACAATGATTTTGTTAAAAGAACTGTTTTCCATAGACCCATTGGTTGACATACAGTGAATGCTGACACAAAATTTCAGGGAACATGTGCTATGATAAGAATAGATATTATTTGTACTGGAAAACTGGTTAAGCATAAGCTGGTTTAGAAGTCAAATTAAATATATGCTTAATTCTGTGAAGATAATTTCTTTCATGCTGACCAAGCCTTTGCTTATACCCTTATACCTAGCTTTAATGACTCTTTTCTAACCTTGCCCTTCTCAGTGACATTCTTCCTTTGGAAAGTCTTCATTACCTGTAATACACTTTTTCCCTTCTCATTGATTCAGCTGCTCTTAGGGTTGCCGTAACTGTGGCAGTTCAATTACTTTATTTCTGCCTAGCATTTCCTTTTCTCGTTAAAGCTGAACATGCAGCTTTGAGAAGGAGCTGCTGCAGCACACTCTATGTAAGATGGTACTCAGAGGTATGAATGAAATAGCTGACAATGGTGATAGCCCTTCTGAAAGCTCTGCTTTGATGCTTGAAAGGCTGCAATAGTTTCCTATTGTCACTACTTGTATATTGGCGGGTTGCAATTGGATCTTTAAAGTGCTATGTGGTCTGGATCCTGTTATTTACAATGCCACTTCCCTCCCAGTGATAGCTGAGACAATCACATCTGCTTTGGTTAGCAGGTCTGACATTAGTAGGTGACTAAAATAGTAAAAATAGAAAAGAAAAAAAAAAGCAAGAAAGGCCACCTCCAGTCAGGTGTCAAGTCCTTGACTCTGTCAGCAGTTGATGCAACAGAGTCCAAGGGTATGTCAAAGGAATGAAAATAAGTGTGTTTTAAAATGTTTGCTGTCATACTTGCAATAGCATGGGTTTAGACACGGTTTCATGGGACAAATAGTTTTGTTTCAGGCACTAGGACAGAAGCCAGGGCTGGCCACATCCACATCCAGATGTGGTCAGAAAATAACCCAAAGGAGTTATTTAGCTTTTCTCGCAATAAATGTGGGTCTTTGAAAAGCTCTCCACAGATTGTGTTCTTAGGGTGCACATGAACTCATGGAGGCCATGTTTATTTACTCTGCCTTGTAGAACACATGGATTGTCTACACAGCATGAATGAAGACTGAACCTGGCTGACTGCTTGCCTTGGGATGGAGAGCCAGTCTGGGTGGGTACAGGGTTACAGGGCCTGCACAGATCAGTTGCACAGTGCACACATGGTTGGCTGAATGCAGTACTGCAGGGATGACTTGTGCACGTTATCCACTTAGGTGCAGAAGCTTCTTACTGACAGTCCCCAAGTGTTGCCAGCTGCTGTGAAATACAGGAAATGCCACACCTTGCACAGATCAATGCCAGAGATCCTGTAAAGTCTGTAATAATCCTAGCCCTGGCTGATTAGTATCCCTGAGGGCTTGAGCCCACCATGGTTACTGTAGTTTCACCAACCTTGATAAAAGCACCTTTCTCATGGCAGGTATTTTATGCATTTCCCTCTTGCTAGAGGTAATCTTGTGGTGTTTCAATTTTGGATTCAGTCCCTCGATGCCAGCACTCTTGCCCACCCCCAGCTTTGCTGATGCTTGCAAAGCCATCAGCAGCAAGGGTAAATTCCCTCCAGGAATCTGTGGTCAGTTTTAGCAAGTTTACTGAACAATTCTCTTCAACTGGCTCCCAATTCACCTAGAGAGAGAGTGAAGTCCAAAAATCAATATACACGCCACTTGTTTCCTGCTTAAAGCCTTTCAGTGCTGCAGTCCTTGCTGCAAGGAGAGGGACTTGGATTTGCTACAACCATCCTACAGTCCTGGCTGAGTCTCTGCCAGGCCACTCTCCTTAAGGTAGTGCATCCCTCTTATTGATGACCAGCTAGCCAGGGTGGGAACAGATTTTTTTCCCTTGCCAGTCTTTTGCTGCTGGAGATGTTCCTGAGTACCAGGGCCCTTTGGCATCACACTGGTTCACACACCTGAGTGCAAATATCCCATTTGTTCTCCAAACAAAGCTTCCTTCTTTCCTCCCTTGCTCTGCTCACTCATTCATTCCCCTGGCACTCTGTACTGCACAAAGCATTCCTGTGAGCCAGCAGGGCTGCTGTCATCCCTCAGAGCTTGCTGTGAGCAACCTGCTACTGCTGGCAGGCTCTTGCAGAGTGATGTAATCCTGGGCAGATCTTACGCCACCATCCTGATGCCAGATATTGTGTTGGCTCATGTTGTTTGTTACCAATGTGTATGGCTTCTTAATTTATTTTTCCCCCAAAGGATTTGAAAATTGATCCATGCTTGTCTTTCTGTTTATCATTGGAGAGCTCTGAAATCTCTGTGTCTGGCATCTGTGGAAGGCTCTTGTCCTTCCTCTTATATGCTCCAGCTGGACTAGGTAATTTCCTCTGTTTCACAAATTGTAGTTGTGTTGTTAACATTTAACCCAAGTCTTCCAGCTTTCCAGTCTTATGTTCCTGATCCAAATAGCTTTGCTTCATCTGAGTCAACTATTCAAAACAGTCAGCCTAAGATCAGTCAGCCTTCTCCTATCTTTTACCCTCTTTACCTATCTTCTGATGAAAAGAGGTTTTTTAAATGCTTAACTCCTACATTTTCACATTCTGTAATACCCTTTCATGATTCATCCCCCTGGTTTCACGGAACAGTATCAAAGGTACAAAGTGCTTCAGTTCCTTGCCAGAAACAAAGCCAGGACCTGGCTGGTTTCCATTTTGCTGCAGCTGTAGTATTGTTGCTTTCATTATCTCTCAAGTACCTGGGTGAGATAAATTTTGTAACAAGAAAGGCAAAATACCTTTTATTAGTCTGACTTTTTACAGACGCCTCTCTGATTTCTCCTCTCACACGAAGGTCAAAAATATCCCTGCTTATCCTCTACATTTCCTGACATTTTCAGCATTCAGGGACCAATATGCAGCTTCTCTGTCCTGCTCAGACATTTTCTTGGTTTCTTTTCTTCACTATAGTGTTTGTTTGCTCAGTGGTGACTCAGAACAGAAAACTATGAAAGAGGTCAGCCTTTTTGTTTCCCAGCCTTCTAAAGGTACAGTTATCCACCCCAACAGGAAATTCAAGACTTCTTTGCAAATGGATGTTACAGAGTTATAGAGGCAAGAGAAGCCACAGTGCCATGGTCTGGCACGTATGCAAGGTGACTTGGCCTAAGTAAATTAGATTAATTGAGTGGAAGTAAAAATCTTCCCTGAATTAAATACACTTAAAAGAGAAAGCATTTACAGACTGTACTGTGAGGAACCTGAAAAGGCTTTTCTCCTCCTCCTGTGCCCTAAAACCCATGCACTGACTCCTGGAAGGAGCTTGCACAGGAATCCTCTCACCAGGTCCGTACTAAACCCTAACGGATCAGAAAGTTGACTTTTTTCAGACTTAAAGTGTCACTAAATGAGACAATATAAACAGTATTACAACTTGGTAGTTGCTTTGTAACATGTGAGGATACAGATATTCCTGCTGTGTTTGTAAGACATCTCACACACACAGCAGGGTCAGAATATTGAGGAATGCTGGAGAAATGGAATCTCCCTCATCTGTTGAAATGCATGTGGATAGGGATCAGCAAAGCTCATTGAAGCAGATGTGTGCATTTCAGGATTTTACACCTACCCTTTGACTGCAAGGTTACAGTGTTGACTCAACCTCCAGTTTACTTCCTCTCGGATTTCCCCATCTTCAGATTTTGTTTCCTCTGTCTATTGTAGGAGTGAAATGTTACAAAACAGGCGTTGACATCCTCATATAAACATTGCTTTTGAGTAAAATTCAGGATTAATGTAGAGTTATAAAATTAGATTTATTGGTTATTAATTAGCAATAACTGAGTCCTGAAACTTTTTTTTGTTTTTTGAGGAGTGACACAGATTTCTGGTTCATGGTTGAAAGACATATAAAATCTTGATTCTGTGCTATTGACAGCTCTTTGGCAACACTGTCTTCAGGATCATGCATCTTATCATGAATATTCCTTTTTTGCAGTCTACTTCATGATCCTTTACTTTAGAGTAACAAAAATCAGAATTGTTTAACTTTCAAGCAGTAACCACTGGAGAGGTTGTGAGTTTTTGTCTCCTCACTTCTGGACGAGATACAAAGAATGGTGCAAGAAAATTTGGAGCAGCTCACTTAATATGGAGCAGCCTGGAGAAGAAGGACTTGGAGCTGCTGATGGATAAGAATCTCAACATGGGCAATGTGTGTTTGCAGCCCAGAAGGCCCATCATATACTGGGCTGCATCAAAAGCAGCATGGCCAGCAGGTCAAGGGAGATGATTGTGCCCCTCTACTCTGGTCAGATCCCAGCTGGAATGCTGCATCCAGCTCTGGTTCTCCAAGATAGGAAGGGTGTTGGAGCAAGTACAGAAGAGTACTACAAAAGTGAACAGATGGCTGGAGCACCTCTTCTATGAAGACAGGCTGAGAGAGTTGGGGCTGTTCAGTCTGGAGGACAAAAGGCTCTTGGGGAGACCATGTAGTGGCCTTCCAGTACCTTAAAGAGGGTACAAGAGATCTGGAGAGGGACTTTTTACAAGGGCCTGTAGTTATAGGACAAAGGTGAATGGTTTTAAGTGAAGGAGGGTAGATTTAGATTAGATCTGAGATTCTCTCTGACACTGGTGAGGCACAAGAACAGGTTGCCCAGAGACATTGTGGATGCCCCATTCACGGGAGTATTCAAGGTCAGACTGGATGGGACTCTAAGCAACTTGGTCTGGCAAAAGGTCTCCCTGCTCCTGTCAGGGGGTTGGACTTGATGATCTTTAAGGCCACTTCCAACCCAAACTATTCCATGATTCTAATATTCACAAGTACAAAAATCACACTTTGAGGCTTCAGCTGCTTTGTCTATTCTATTAATAAATCCTTACGTGACTGTCACTGAGTGACAACCTTTTGGGGAAGGAGAGGCAGGGCAACTTGCCTGTGGCAGCACAAGTCATGGGTGGAATGAGGATTATGACACAGGATTTCCTGCCTCCCAAATCTCTTCTGGTTCTTCCAGATCAGGCTGCCTCCCAAGCAGGTAATTACATGCATATCAGTCATACCTCTTATAATTTTCTTATCTTTATTTATGAGCTGTGATTCTCCTACTTAACTCAGTTGTACTTCACTGCATTAATTAGCTGTGCTTAACAAAACAACTCAGAGAAGCATTTAGTTAGTGTGTTCATGAAATCAGTTCTGAGAAAGGTAACTTAAGCTTTTAACAAGGCTAGACAAAAAAAAAAAAACAACCCAAGCCCACTTACAATATATTTTAAAAGTGCTTATTTCTCTGCCAATCAAATGTGGCAAAGCCATTTAATCACCCACAGCTCTGAGGGTGAATTAGTTGCAAGGAAAATTATCGCTGCACATATTGTTTGTGTTCAGGAAAGAGATTTGCCTGCTTAAACAAAATGAACTTCAATGTATTTAAAAACCTCACACATTTTGTAAGTGAGACTTTTTTGTATAAAGTGATAATAGGAAGCTGTATCTTTTCTCAGTTTTGGAGGAGGAAGAGGGCAAATCCTCAACTGCAATAAAGTGATTTTGGTTTAAGGGAATGAATGGATGGAGCTAGATAGTTTTAATCCATCTAATGATCTACACCAAATACATGAGACTTTCAGCTCTGAAATTCATTTTGACAGGTGGGAACAGAATGGCTGTTTTGAAAGCAATCTTGCTTACACATTAAAGAAACTGTTGTCCAATTTCATTAGATCTATTGCATTGTTTCATTTTCCATGTCATAGAACAAGTCTTCTCTCTGTTCCAGTCATGCAGCCCTGTGGGGCTGGTAGGTTTATTTAAAAAGTACCTCATCCTTTTGACATTTTATCCCAACTGAATTGCTTCACAGAATCACAGAAAGAATTATAGAATATTCTGAGCTGGAAAGGATCCAGAAGGATCCTTGAGCTCAGCACTTAAGTGAATGGCCCCTATGAGCATCTTCATTGTTTCTGAAGAGTTCTTGCCTCTCTGTCTGCATTTAAGAAGAGCAAGCAAGTTCTTAAATGGAGACAGACACAGCAAGCAGGATGTCAGCTGTGCACACCAAGACAATGGCTAGATGATATTGCCCAGAATAGCTAGAGAGGTGAACATAAAATATGAGCCAGAGTTTCTGCATACTTTAGGCTATTTTGAAAGTACACAGCCACTAATAATTTCTTAAAACTAATAATTTTCTGATCTGCTGCTTCTGGCCCCTTCTGATCTCCCCAAAAAAGAACTGTGTAAGTTAGCCGTGTTTTAACATCACTATCAGTTTGTCCAAGAATTTAAAGAGAGCAAAACAGAACCATTGCTCTGTTCTTTGCATAGCCAGTCTGAGTGAGAGAGCATTGCTACCTTCACAAAATAAGGGTAGTAATGCTTTATAATTATTATTTTTGGCACAATTATTTGCATAAGCTAAGTAGGGCAGAGGTGAGCCTACAAAATACTGCTAATTGCATTTCCCAAAACACATGAGTAAGCCTCCAGAGATAATAAAGTGCCTTTTATTAACTTCGGTGTTTTCTTTCTGAATCTCTGGTGCAAATTTGCATCACATTTTCAAATCTTTCTTTAGAATATCAATGCCTCAGAGCTTTTCCTTTGGAAAAATGAAAGCAGGGATTCTCTGAAAATATCTGGATTTCACATAAAAGAAGACCACAAAAGGTACTAAATCTCATAATAAAATTACGGGATATATGTAATACATGTAATCATGTAATGCATCTGGGCTGCTTTTCTATTTTGCAGTGCCTGCACTACTAAGGCAGAATGGCAAAGGCAGGTACTTAAACACACGCTGCTACCAGCTTGTTCATACATGTTCTCCAGACACATATTTCTATGCTCCAGGGCTGTCAGTTGAGATGAGCGAAATATATGCATATGCGTATATGTGTATATCTGTGTGTATATATATATATGTATACACACGTATAAAAACAAAATCTAAAATCACACTAACATGAGAGGAGAACCAAACCTTTACCTTTGCATAATTTTTGAGTACTTGTCTGCACAAGGGACAGCCAAAACTGAAAAGGAAATACGTACAATCAGCACATAACCTAGTCTTGGGGTTAACAGGAAAAACAAGGAGACATTATCATAAAGCCATCCAAGCTGTTGGCCCAGGATGCAGAAATAACCCCATCTGAGTGCCATATTCATGGGTCATGTGGTGTAAGACATGAAATAGCGGAGCAGGACAGCACCACAGTGTTTGACTCCTGTGTAAGGTGACACTTCTCTTGAAAGTGGTATTGATGGAGGTCATGGTGGACTAGGTGAGTGAGCACTTTAGCCCCACATTGGATTTCCAATTGTAAACTTGTGCTGGAGAGCAGCCTCTTTACCATCACTGCCTTGCTCCCAGCATCTTCTTGGTTGGTGAGCACAAGTTACGAGAAATTCTCTCAAACGGGTTTATATGAAGGAAAAGCCTGAAACAAGTGCTAGAAAGATGCTGTGCACCCAGTGATAGTATTGAGTCTCTTGCTGGTGTTTTGTGTGCAAAAGTTATCCTGTGTTAGGTTATGCTAAACCTCAAGACAGCTTTTCTTGTAAAATAGGAAAGTCCATGCAGAGGGCAGATATTAAATAGCTATTAAACTCTAATTATGTCTCATAGCTATTGCACAAGAGTTTCCACACAGGAAGCCTTAAAAAAAATGTCACTTGACATGGGAGGAGAGTGGATGAGGCATTTGGCCCCTGGCACTTAAGTCATAGAGCATAGAATCATAGAATTGTTCAGGTTGAAGAAAAGCTCCAAGATCATTGAGTCCAACCATTAACCCAACACTGCCAAGTCTACCACTAAACCACGTCCCTAAGTGCCACATCTACCTGTCTTTTAAATACTTCCAGGGATGGTGACTCAACCACTTCCCTGGGTAGTCTGTTCCAATGCTTGACAACCCCTCCTGTGGAGAAATTTTTCCTAATAGCCAGTCTACATGTTTCTTCTTTCAGCTGTGCTGTGGTGCTGGCAGCCGTCACCAGACAGACTGTATCACCCGGCTGCAGGGGAGCAAGGGAGAACAGTAAAATTAATTATGTAATAGGCCATGATGGCACTCAGGATGAACTGGTCCATTACCTTCCCCAGCACTGAGGTCAGGCTAACAGGCCTGTAGTTCCCCAGATTGTCCTTATAGCCCTTCTTGTAGATGGGTATTATATTTAATATTAGGGCATCCCTAATTTGCTGACTTCCAGTCAACCAGGACCTCTCCACTGAGCCAGGGCTTCTGGTAAATGATGGAGAATGGTTTTGTGACAAGTTCCACCAAATCCCTCAGTGCCCTTGGGTGGATCCCATCCGGCCCCATAAACTTATGTGTATCTAAGTGGTGTAAGTATCTGAGGTCACACCTCCATTTTCATTCTTTTGAGCCCACAAAATTTAATTAGGGTTCCCTATTGCCATAAAGCAGCATGGCTGATTGAAAGACCAGGTATCTGTGCAAAGAAACTGTGACAGAGCCATATTAGCAGGCAGTTCCCTCATGCTTGGGCAGTGGCAATATGAGGAACCAACCCGCCAAATTATGAGCACCGTCACAGCAAGAAAGAGATGAAACAATCCTTGTTGGGTCTGAAGACAGTTTGATTAGGAAAGCTGTTGGCAAAGATTCCTAGGCCTAGAAGTGATTTATCAGACTCTATCTCATTGTGTTATCATACTGTGAATAAAAACCAAGACACTCATTTGTACACTGTGATTTAAGGGGGCAGGGTTATTGGTCAATAAAGCTTTGTAGGAGACAGGAACATCTGTTGTTTAATTATCCTCTCAAATAGGCCAAAATCCAGACTTCCTTTTAAACATACTTACTTTTTTTTTTCTTGGCTAAATTATTATTTGTAAATCTATTCAAACCTCCTTCATTCCTTCGATCAGTAGGAAAGCCAGTGGGGGTGCTGACAGAGGGACCAAAATTGCTGGAGTTTAACCAAGACAATATTAGCACCCAGATTTTGACAACGATGCCTGTTTTTTTCTCACGAATCCAGCTTACCTCTTAGATGTGACAACCCAGGAAAGAGAAAATATCTCACCTTTACCTCTATCCACTGTGAAAGTCTATATAATTTTTTTCTCCACACTCTAATTAAATCCTTGAAGTTCTTAATTCTGCAGTGACTAATCTACTACCCCTTTGGATCTCAGTTCTGTTCTCAAATTCTAAAACATTCTTATCTTGAATCCAGGCCAATGTCTTGTTAATTATGGCTATGTCTGAGAAGATCATCTTTGTTGTTACTATATCAGCAAGACAAAATGAAGAAACCTAATACGTGATGAAAGACACACACCTTTTATAATTTTCCACGTCAATAGTGTTTCTCAGGCCCCACCCTACATTCTTACCATAGGTGGTTGCACAATGTCACTTGAATTAAGTGATCCACTTACTGATTTTCTTCCTTGAGCTCCTTTCAGAGAAGGGAGAAGCCAAGTTTCATACTCCCTGGATTGAGAAAGTATTAGCCTCTTACTTGCAAAGAACTTTGAAACTTCCTTAAGAGTACTTGTAGTATTCACCCAAACACTGGTGAGTCATCAAATTTCAGTTCAAAGTCGATACAATCAAGTTTTTAGATTATATTAGGATTTTTTCTAACATAGCACAATGAGATCTCTTCCCATTTTCTGCTTGTATCAGGGAAGAGTTCTTTCTCACAGGCTGAAGCTGCTGATAGGGCTTAGCATGTGCCATTACTGTGAGATAGCCACTGATCAGCCCAAGTTTTCATTAAGCACTTTCTACGACAGCAGTACCAACAGTAGACAAAATCACTTTTTAAACTAGGGGTTTTTTTTGCTGGAGCAGTACCCTGGTCTCTTTAGCAGCCTCCCAGCACCACCTTAGTTCAGCTTGCAGATTATGGATTGTGTGTATTGTGGTTCTGTGAGTGCATGTACGTGAAACATTTATTGGCAAGTACTCTCCAAGAAAAGTTACCTGCACCTTTTTTGTAGGGTTTTGCTGTGTGTTGCCTACACCCACACTCAGAAGGTCCTACAATATTTGCATTTACACAGCACTTCTTTTGTACTTCGTGTGGAACATGGAGTTACTCAGAATACAGAAGACCCTAGTTAGACAGTGCAGCTCAGAAAACTCTTGTTGCATGAACTCACAGGAAAAAAAAGAAAAAATCAGCAGATACCACATACAAGGAAACTAGAATTCTTCAAGATAATTCAGCAAAGCTTCTTTTAGTATTTCCCTTTATCTCCTTTTCTTTTTCATCTTTTCTTTCTCTTTTTTTAAAGTCATCACAGCCCCCTGCACAGACCACCTGGGCTCCATCCTACCGGTGTTACCTTTCCTGTCAATCCCCCTTACCACTTCTCCTCAGAGCTTTTTATGGATTCCTCCTCCGCCTGTGTCAGGGGTTAAGACCTGCCAAATTGCATAACCCCGAGTGTGCCTCTGTTTTTTTCTCCTGTCTCTTGCTCCACCCTGTGCTAATTCCGCACATTCCACCCAGCCTTCCCCTCGGACCACTCCCTTCCTCTCTCCTTTTGTTCTCGCCTTAGCATCTCCATTCATGCAATCGCCATCCATGTAGAGCAAAGGCGGCCTCCCACTCGATGTCAGCTTCGTATCTTGCGCTCCCCTCTCAAAACAAAGCCGGAGCGCGGCAGAGCCCATCTGCTCCCTGAATCATCCCGGCTGTGACGGCCACTTTCCATCTGCCCCAGCTTGCTGCTGCACTGTCTGCGGTTTGGAAGTTTAAACTGCACCCATCTGAGCCAAAGTCTGCTGAAAACACAGCAGGCTTCTGGCTGATGAATTCAGGGCACTGTGAATCAGGCCATAAATCACCTGGGGCTGACATGCTCTTTTTTTGTTGCATTCTTTTTCTTTCCTGTTTTACAGCATAATGTTCTGACACATCTCAAGTGTTGCATCAAATGTGGATACTTAAGCCCCAGATTGGTACTTTTCCTGGGCATGGTGTCTATCTACACAACGACCTTCAGAAGAAAGAAGTTAACTTACAAGCAAGCAAAATTTCTGGGGTTTGTATGAGGCAGCCTAGGATACAAACAATTAATTTCTGCCCCCAAATGCACATCACCAGCAAAATCATTGATGTTGAATTCAACTGAAGAGCTGCTTCCTCTGTATACACAAACATATCAGTTCTTACTCATATTGACTGGACAGTAAGTTCAAATAATTTTTTACTGAGACCTCAACCATGATGTTGTGGAAGGACTAACTGCAGTGAAATCTGGAATCAAAACCATAGAAGAATGGCTGAGAAAACTTTCTTTACAATATACATTCACATACAAAATTAATCAACTGCAGTGCCCAGTACTCATGAAGTAAACCAGTATATGTACTAATCCTTTCTTGTTACCTGTGTAACATGATTTATGTGGAAAATATACATTTACTAGTATAAACACTAGGAGCAAATACATACTTAAGGAACAAATGCTGCAGTGAATGCATATCTGGTACTTGTAAAGGAGTGCATGGACTTTGCTGGTTTATTTTTCTCTCTCTTGAGAAGTTTGCTAACTTAGTTTACAGTAGGGACAAAGCAATAAACTTGAGTTTCGGTATGAGCAGATTTACTATTTCATAATTGTTTCTTAAGGGCCAAAAATGGCCTCGACACAACCTTTAGCACAACTGCCAGATCAATATATGAGCCAGTAGGACATCTCTGGGTTCCAGCTACCCAGCTACCCAACAGTGCCTGTGTTCTCAGAGGAGACTGTGGCAAGAGCTCCAGCACATATAAAATAGAAAAGATTAATGGTGTGTTTTACACACCTCTTCAAATAGGGCCTTCCAGTTCCTTGTCTTGCAGTGAATTCCCAACTGTGGTCTCATTTTTCCTCAGTGCAGCTGCATCTGCTTCAGAGGAGCCACCCAAGAGCAATGAGGCTTGCAGCCCAGGCTGGTCTGTCCAGGCTGAAGACCTGAGAAGATCCCCTGGAAGCTTTGTCACCCAGGCATTTGGGGGTTTACTTCGAAAATTGTGGTGACACAAAACGCCAGTGCTTGTTTCTCAGGTTCAACACCCCAGTCAAGTCTGTCCTGGGAGCTCAGTGGCAAACTGCTCTCACTGTGGTGCCAGCTGACCGGAGAGTGACCACGGTCCCACCTCCTGGGTGAGGTGAGGAGGAGCCCAAAATGGCAGCTGAGTGAGTCATCTTTCCAGAAAAGATTTAATTGCCACTGTTGGTGATTTGTACTACACCTAGCCCCACAAACATTGATTTGTATTGTACCCCAGTTTATAAAGTGCTCTAGGTATCTTAAAAATATATTAAGTATATTAAATTGTGTTCAGCAAGTAAAACAATAAATACTTCCTATGTGCAGAGAAGGCAGCTAAAGGAACAGTAAAAAGGCCAATTTTTGCATTTTATTAATTTTATATTTCAGTCTCTGACTAGATCCAATCTTCAGTTTCAGAAATCTACCTAGCATTACAATGCCTGTAGCAGCAAACAGATAGTGGCCCATGCTGGAAAGAGTTTAGCATAGAGTCAAGAATAATTGTAATAAACCATATTTTTGTGGCTTTAATAACCCCACTGTACTTCAACATTATTTATTGATACACTGATTGTTTTTACAGTAGTTCCTCTTTCTGATGATGAAAAGCAGTTTGGTTTTCTGATGGTAATTTAAAGGACAAAGCTGGGCAAAATTTTACACTTTTGTATGCTAAAGCTACTTGACACCTAACTTTGTCATTACCAACATTTATGGAGGAGAAAAGAAAAGCTGGGAATGCTTAATTCCTGTAGGTGTACATATTTCTATTGCAAATATTGTGCAAGTACATCTCTGGGGTGAAGATCCTTTAATTTTTTGCAATGATCTTCTGAGAGATCATTGTATTTCAATAAAATTATATGAACACAAACTTCTTCTGATTTGGGCAGTTAGGCAAAAAAGAGACAAGACTTTTCCCGCATGTTCAAATTTAACTCAAATATAAAGGAGATAATGAGAACTGCTTAAAGCTTTATTGGTTTTTTTTCATCTCTTAGCAGTGTTATGCTACAGGCCTGATAACATCGTGATGTGGCTCATCAGGTGTTCCCTTAAACACAGATTTGCCTCCAAGTGTAAACACAGATGATTAATAATCTTTGCACCGTGTGGAGATACACAGATAGCGTTACAATGCGGATATGAAGCAAGAGGATGAGGATATCTGAGAAATATGGGTAGGTATCAGGGTGAAGGAAGGCCTCTAAAAACCCTATAAATATCTTCTAACATCTAATTCTCAGAAAAAGCAATTTCAGCACAGTCGAACCTGTGTGGAAAAAAAAGCAAATAATTTTCCACATTTTAAAGGCTCAAGTGTTTTTGCTATCACTGATCATTATCTTGGGTAATTTAGCATATGCTCCAGATCTCAAAGGTACTCTTTGACATAAATTCAGTCTGAAATAGATGACTAGTGCTTGATCCCTTGTATGCATTAGAGAACACAGATATGCAAAGTACATTGTGTTATGCAATGCTATACATAATTATTTGCCCTTCTAATGGATTCCTTAATTGGGTCTTCTGAGCACTACGCTTAAATATTATCATTTTGTTAATGCTTACTCTGTTTCACAATTTATCTTGCAGTAAATTAATGGCCTTCAAATGAGTGATCAAAAATGCAGTGACAGCTGCTCAACCAAGGGCAGCCGGACCAGTGTATTCTTAATTCTCACAAGAAGTCTCATCTAAATGAAATAAAACATGAACATAGGCCATTTGATTCTGATGCTTCTTAATTGTTGATTTTAATCTGAGCTTTTAATATTCCATCTTAACCTTGCTTTCCCAATATGTTTGCATTATGATCTGGTTCCTGGTTATGCCTGCCATATGTTCTTGTTTTTCACAGGATCTCAACCTTCATTGAAATAAATTTAGTGAAAATAAATGTGACATGGAATTCAAGGCAGTGTTTTACAAGTACTTAGAGACCAAGCTACTAAACAAGTGCTTGGTGCTGCACCTTGAACACAGAGATGCCAACATCTGGGTGCATGTGGTGCCAGTGCTTAGGATCACGTGATTGATGGTTAAAAGGGAAGAGATGGTTAAGATCTGCAGGCTAAAAGTGTGTGTCACTCAGCTCCAGATAAGCCAGTACCTTAAACTGGTACTGCACTGTCATTGCCTGCCATTCAGGGTGTCCAGCTGAAAAACAAGTCAGTGGTGGTTTTGCGTTTTTGAAGCAATAGCTGCCCACATATTCATGTTACTAGACATTGACATGGAGTTCAGGTTTAAGATGGCATTTTAAGTTCTGTAATAAAATCTCACAGCTAGAATGAGAATTAATGGAATATATTTGAGCATTCTATATTTTTTATAGTAGTGTGATGCAAAATCAATTGCATAAATAACAAACAAAGCCCAATACTTCTTCAGCCACTCCATTGCTCCTAATTAACTGTAAGCCTACCAGCTCTACACGGAAAGAACCAAGCTAGAAAATGTTCTGTATCTTTTAGCTACAGTAAAAAACCCCAAAACTATGTAATAAAATGATCACACTACAGTTTAAGAGGACAGCAGGTCTGCTGCAGTATAAAGTTATGTTCAGTTCTGAAGGAGCGAGAGAAATTCACTAATTTTGGAAAGGTACAGGTCAAATCAGTCCAATTTCAGCCCAGTGAGTCTCTGCCTTCTGTCCTTCCTCCTGTTTGCATGCCAGCTGCTATCAGCAAGCAGCACTGCTGCTGAACTCTCCTCCGCAGTGTGTGTGTGCTGCACAGCTGTTTTCTTTGACATCTTCTGTAACTGAACACAAGGGTTAGAAACTGCAGGGAGAAGCTACTGAAATCACTAAATTTAGCATTAACCTCTCTTTAGGTATCTGTTAATATTTCAGGTAATTGTAATAACTGCAGGTGCTACTATGAATGCCATGGAAACCCTAGACGTCAAAGAGACAGAGAACACTTGCAATTAACCTGCAGAATCATTAACCTGCCCTGAGTTTAGTCAGAAAATTCCTAAGCGAGGTGTTATATTTCCACTCTGTTTTACTCTGCTGCTGTCCTTCATTCTGTATGCCAGGGGAGCATCTGACTGTTGGAGATTAATTAGTAATTAAGAGTTGCTTCAGAAACATCACAAATTCAGAGAAGAAAGCAACCTAATCATGTTAAAAAATAGTTAGAAATCTAAATTCTAGTCTCCTGGGATTTTCTTTAGAGCAGGAAATTTAAATAACTTTCTTTTGACCATAGCACATTGACCCCACTAACTAGATGTAATAAACAAATGGGAGATATTCAAGCTGACATTTGAGCAGTGTCAAAGCCTTCTAAGCTTGTTCTGAGTAGATTAGTAGATAAGTGCTAGCCTTCCTATTCTGGGATATGTTCCAAGGCAAGCGTGAGGACTGATGATTTCATTTAACTCCAAAGTAGTCAACACTGTATACTTAAACGATGCAAATAATTTGCTTAATTCTTATGACATGCTACCAGTTGACAGCAATGGTGTTGTGATAAAAATACTTCTCTGCTTGGCACTGTATCTGAGGGCAAAACTTACATTTCCTCTACTATTCAATCAGTATGTGAAACGATAATTTTTAACATGGGGTGTGCAGTTTTCTCAAAAACACATAGTGGACCTCCTCTGACCTAATCCCAGAAACAGACAATAAATTTTTTTAAACAAGGGATATCATCAGGAGCTTCACAGACTCTGTAATGTATTTGTAGATGTTTATAAGATAGCAGCAAATAGATTGATAGCCAGCTTTCTGTATCCCAGCAGTATTGACAGATCTGCAAGTGTTTTGGTTTGCTATTGGGAGAGAAGCTTGCCAGCTACTCCTACTACTCAACTTTGCTGTGTCTGTCAATGATAAACAGTACACAGAGCTGCTTTCAAAATGACCCTTAAACATTTGCCCAAAGGCATCCTCGTTCAGTGGAATACATGACTAAGTCTCCAGTATGTTCAGTGATTATGACTTGAATCCAATTCCAGCGCCTGACGTTGCAGAGGAGAATCCCTCTAATATGATTACCTTGCAGGACATCAGTCTAGAGAAATCTTCAAAATAGAGTCTATAAAGCAAAAAAACACCAGGTCTTGGCTCTTAGGACTGTAAACTTCTAAACTAATGATTGTACTGTCACTCAATTCTGCGGAAAGAAATAAAAGCAAGCTTTATCTTCAGCACTGAAACAACATTCCTAAGCCTATTACACAGGCAATACTGGAAAAGTTTTCAGGTTTTATCCTCACCTATAGTAAAGCCAGATCCGCAAAAAGGCTTAATTACTTTAAGTGGAGGTTAGTAGAAAAAGTTCAAAATGGTAATTAATTAAACCATGAATATCTCATTAGATCCCTAAAGCTTCAGGAAGCACCCAAGCTTTTCCCAAAGAGGTTTCATGCTGGAACTATTACAGGCTTTGCCGCTCCTTATTTACCTTCCATTCCTTAGAAATGAGGGTCGTCTGTCACTTATGAGTGATTACAGGCATTCAGCAGCGCACTGGCAAGACAGAGTTTGCATATTTATCATACAGCAGCCAGAGCCATTTGCATTTGAAAGAAAGAAGGAAAATTTCTGTAGCAAATAATTTCTTCCAGCTGCGGTTTAACAGCAGAGAGTAAGCTGGTTGTCTCTAGCCAAAGACAAAAAGTACACGATGGGTTTCATGCTGTGAATCCAATTTAGATTCTTTTCAGAGGAAAGAACTTCAGCTTGGGATAAGTCAGGATTTCCAATGTGCTATCCCTTTGTCCCTCCCTTCTGGCTGGTTTAGACATACCTCCTGCTCTGTGAGCAGATTGTGAATCCCAGTCCTACCTGCCTGATGCAGGCCTTGTACAGAGAGGAGCAATAGAAATCTGAAGTTAGTGCTAGAAAGTGGCCATTTTAAAAATACATGCTGATATGCTGAATTTAGCTGAAGTCTTTGTGGACCAAAGCATAAAGTCTTTTTGTATCCCCTTGGCAGTGTTCAAGAGATTATGTTCACAAAGATTCAGGAACTCATCATTTCTGAGTGCTAGCTCATAGTTGCATTTGAATGCAAATATTAAAATGCATTTTTATGGTATATTAAAAAATTTATGGAATGTAAGAAATATATGACTTACCTAAAAAGTTTTTACTATTGGTTGCCTACTTAAAAATTGTTACCTAGCTGACAAGTCACATTTTCCAGTTACAGAGTGGCATTTGTTTTCAGTCTTGTGCTGTAGTAAGGTAAATGTGACTTTGAGGCCCACAGTTCTGTCTCCATATGAAAACAAAGCGCATACAGCTCGTGCTGCAGAGCACTGTCACCTTTTTAAATGCCTAGCATGGCCTATTTCAGTAAAGTCTTATTTCTACAAGGCCTCGAAAATTTCAGTGAAATTTGGTGCCCTAATAATTTCAGCCTTATCATACCATATCTCCTATGAAATCGGGAACTTATCTCACCTCACACTGGGTGCCTACCATGCTGCTGAAGAGCTGGAGTCTGATGTGCATCAGAGCCCGTGATGATCTGTTCAATGTGGTCCCTAGGTGGAGCCTGGGGAGCGATTAATTGGATCCCAAAGCGAGCACCTTCCTTTGGCCACCCGGAAAGCTCCCCAGACTCCGCTGTCCGTGTTGCCTCTGTCTCCGTTAGCTGTAATGACAGCTTACCCACGGCTCCTAATGAGACGTCACCTGCCGGACTCCCCAAATTAGGGCGAGCCTCGAGGGCCAGAGTTTTCCGGAGTGTGAGACTTCCTCAGGACACCTACAAATTTAAAATTTAAATCGTGTTGAGTCACAGATTCACGAAATCACAGAATAGCTACGGCTGGAAGGGGCTTCTGGAGATCACTTAGTCCAAAGCCGCTGCTAAGGCAAGGTCACCTGGAGCAGGTGACACAGGAACGTGTCCAGGTGGGTCTGGAATGTGTCTAGAGAGAGAGACACAACGCCCTCCCTGGGCAGCGCTCAGTTCCAGTGCTCTGCCACCCTGAGGAAAGTTCTCCCCATCAACGAAGAAGAAGAGTAATTAGAGATAGCACGCGCACACTGAGGCGCCGCCCGCGCCCCTTCGCCCGCCCGGCGGGCCCGGCAGGGGGCGCCGCCCGGTCGCCTGGCGGCGGCTTTTGGCCCATCGCGGCCGCCTTAGCCCTCCCCAGC